>JASDQU010503960.1:4053-24448 GCA_032191745.1 Picea mariana
CAAAGGAAAAACTATCACCTCTCTCACCCCTGATCATTATGGCTTCACCACCTCCTTTGACCAATATGAAACAAATCCTAGCTGCTAGGTATGCACCACTAATATTACCAAACCCAGTATCAGTTATGCCAATAGGAGACTATCAGAAGTATATGCCCAAATTCATAGGTGAGGGCGATGTGATTGCTGAAGAACATATTGAGGCCTTCTACGGTTATGTTGAAAACCTTAATATTGAGGAGGAAGATGTTTGGACCCGATTTTTTGTCCAAATCTTAGATGGCCATGCTAGGAAATGGTTCAAAGAACTCCCTACTGGTTCCATAGTTGTCATCAAGCAATTAGATGACACCTTCTTGAAACATTGGGGTGATAGAAGAGATTTTCTGTACTATATCACTAAATTTGGAAATCTAAGGAAACAAAATGGTGAGTCAGTCTCTGATTTCACTAAAAGGTTTAACTGGATGTACAGTAAAATACCAAAAGAGATAAAACCTTCATATGCCTCTGCCAAAATCACATATTCTGATTCTTTTGACTCAGAGTTCTGTTTATTGTTGAGAGAAAGGAGGTCATCAACATTATCTTTGATGCAATATGCTACCCTTGAGGTGGAATCAAATATTTTGGCTGCTCAAAAGATAAAGGGAAACTCTGATAGGAGAAGGTCGAGAAATGAAGCTTATTCTTCATCAAATGCTGACCCAAAGTTAGATAAAATGGCTAAAATGTTAGAGTCCCTAACCTATGAGATATCTAAGCTCAAAATTGAAAATAAGAATCCTATAAAGGGAAGGGGCACTTATGATTATGTAGGTAGAAATCCAAATCAAAATCCCAACAACTTCAGAAGAAATAATCAGCCAACATAGATTTTGCAAAGAGAAAGAAATCCTACTGAGGATCAGAGGATAAAGGCTCCTCTTCAGAATGTCGTGATGGATGAAGATGAAGGTGATTATCAAGAAGATGGAGAAAATAATATTCACTGTGTTGGAGAGGAGACAAGGAAATCTTATCTGACACAACATGACTATGAAGAGGCATTGATGACTGAACAGACAGAGGATAATTCTGCTGATGATGGCATTTTTTGAACGAAAGAGAAGAACAGATATAATATCAGATATAAGACTGATACTACCCAACAGAACGCACCAGCCTCTCCCAAAAAGAGCACAGCCCCTGTTAAGAAAAAAGATCAAACATCAGAGAATCAACAAACAGATCCTTCAAAAGCAAATGCATCAGTTCCTCCCAAGAAGACTGTTGTCCCTGTCAAACAAAAAATTCAGAAAAGTCAGACCTCTGCTGACTAGAAAAGCATTCAGAAAGCCCCTTTAAATGAGGTAAAGGTATCTGATAAAATATCCTATTCTTTTAATTTTGAGGTTGAAATACAAAAAATTAAAATTCCCATCCCTTTGGTTGAGTTAATGAAAAATGAAACATTTAAGAAAGATATCCTCAAAAATTTGGACTAAATCTATATCCCCTTATGCTAATATTCTCAATATATATGATGAAAATCCAACCATTACTCTGGGCCAAATGATAGAAGATAGAGATGAAATTTTTCCTCCTTTTTACATCTCTCTAAATATTCATGACAAAACACTACATAATTGTTTGTTGGACTCCGGTGCTTCTCACAACTTAATGCCAAAGGCGGTCATGGATGAGCTTGGGTTAGAGATTACTAAGTCTTACCACAATATTTTATCTTTTAATTCTCGGAAAGTCAAATGTCTCAGAATGATCAAGGACTTGGTTGTAACTTTAACCCAAGCATCCATGAAAACTATGGTTAAGGATATAGTAGTGGCAGACATCCCACCTAAATTTGGATGCTTGTTATCAAGATCATGGATGAAGAGGCTAGGTGGAACTCTTCAAATGGATCTCTCCTATGCTATTATCCTTATTTTTGGAGGAGTAAACAAAAGGTTATACAGGGAATCACAACTAGCATATGTAATCAGTGACGAACAAAATCTATCCAACCATCCTATATATTCGGTCGACACAAGTATGGGATCTTGCTTTTACAAATTGATGATTCATTACCAGATGCATTACTGCTTAGAAAGCCCACAGTTTAGTCCACAGAAGTAGCAGAAGATGATATTTGGACCATGTTCTTTGATGGTGCTTCTACCAAAGAATCGACAAGAGAAGGGGTGGTATTGATTTCTCCTTCAAAGAAAAATTCTCATTTGTCCTTTAAGCTTGATTTTAAAGTGACTAACAACATTGCAGAGTATGAGGCACTACTCCTAGGATTAAATGTAGCCAAAGTGATGGATATTAAAAAATGACATGTATTCGGAGATGCAGATTTAATCATTCAGTGGGTAAACAAGTCCTTTCAAGCAAAACATGTCAGGCTGAAAGCCTATAGAGATGAAGTTTTGAGGGAAATTCATACTTTTACAGATTTCAAAATTTCATATGTACCCAGAGAAATGAATGAATTGGTTGATTCATTAGCTGTGTCAGCCTATGCTTTTATACCCCCTCTACCTCATAAATTGAATTATGAAATTCAAGTTAAGTATAGGCCATCCCTCCTTGACAATGTAAAGTTCTGGAAGGTTTTCGAGGATGATGTTGAACTCACTAGATTTCTTGCAGTAATAGATGAGTTTGCAGATTTGCAAATTGATCAAGAGAATGAACATGACAATGAAACTGAGAAGCCAAAGTTCAGAAGCAAAATTGAAACACATGAAATAGTACAACTATCCACCAAAAAAATTCCTAAAGGTTTGGTCCCTTTAGAAAAGATTTTTGATAACAATGATGTAGCTATCAAATTGGAAAAGGGGGAAAAAGATTCAGAAGTTTCGTAGTATAATGTAGCCAGTGAACAGGATCCTAAATATGTTAACTTAGCTTCACACTTGACAGAAAAACAAAAGGATGATTATGGTGAACTATTAAAGGAGTTTACTGACATCTTTGTTTGGCAATATGATGACTTGAAGACTTTCGACATAGAGGTAATTCAGCACAAGATCCCCTTGAACAAAGATACAAAACCATTTAGGCAGAAACTTAGATCTCTCAATCCTGTGTTGCTACCTACAATGGAAAGGTAAATCAAGAAGCTATTGGACGCCCGCATTATCATACCTCTCAGATACTCAGAATGGATTGCAAATCTTGTTCTGGTCAGAAAGAAGAATGGAGAGATCAGACTCTGTGTGGATTTCAGAAATTTGAATAAGTGCTCTAGGAAGGACAACTACCCGCTGCCCAAGATGGAACATATTTTGCAGAAGGTGTCAGGATCAAAGGTGATGTCTTTTATTGATGGGTTTTTTGGATACAACCAGATTGTTGTCGATCCAGAAGACAGAGAAAAGACTTCCTTTACCACTCCATGGGGTACGTTTATGTACGAAAAAATGTCTTTTAGATTGATGAATACAGGAGCGACATTCCAAAGGGAAATGGACATTGCTTTCATTGGGGAGAAAGACAAATTATTCTTGATATATCTTGATGACATTACTGTTTTTTCGAGCAGACATGAAGATCATTTGCAACACTTGAGAAATACTTTCCTAAAATGTCGAAGGTATGGCATTTCCCTTAATCCTTAAAAATCTAATTTTTCTCTCAAGGAAGGGAAATTACTTGGACATATTGTTTCAGCTAATGGGGTAAGGATCGACCCAAAAAGAGTAGAAGACATTAGAACCTTGTCTCTTCCTAGATCAAAAAAGGACATTCAGTCTTTCCTCGGAACTATAAACTTTATCAGGAGGTTTATAGCCAAATTTGCAGAACTTACAAAGCATATTACTTCTATGTTAAGAAAGAACTCAGAAGTAAAATGGACTGAAGAAGCTAAACACTCCTTCAATGCTATCAAAGAAGCCATTACTACAGCCCATGTTTTAATCATCCCTGACTTTGACAAGGAGTTTTATATCTTTTCATTTGCTTCAAAAGACACAATTGCAACGGTACTATTTTAGAGAAATGATGATGATCAGGAGCAACCAGTTGCCTTCTTCAGTAAAGTCTTGAGGGATCCTGAAGTAAAGTATGAGTTACTGGAGAAACAAGCATATGCGCCCATCAAGTCATTAAAATCCTTCAGAGTTTACATCCTTCAGGCCATAATAATAGCTTATGTACCTTCCAGTTCAGTTAAAGATGTGCTCATACAACCTGACATAGATGGAAAAATGAGTAAGTGGATGGAAAAATTAATTGAATTTGATGTTGAGATCAAACTGGCAAAACTTGTGAAAGGTCAAGGCCTTGCCAAACTTCTTGCAGAAGAAAATTGTAAACTGCTTGAGATAAATTTGGTAAGTGTAAATGCAGATAATGTTCAGTCTTCAGAGGATAAAGTAAGTGAAGAAAGGCAAGTCTCAGCTCACCTAGCCAACTGTAAATGGTACAACCACATCATTCATTTTCTGCAAACTTTATCAGTCCCTTAAGATTTGACGAAGATACAAGGGAGGGATTTAAAGATCAAAGCCATGAATTTATGCATCAATGATAACTTATTGTTCTGGAAAAATCCAATAGGGTTATTATTGAGGTGCATAAACCAAGAGGAAGTAGCTAGGATCATGAATGAATTCCATAATAGTGAATGCGGAGGACATCACTATTGGAAGACTACCGCACATAAAATCTTAAGAGCTGGTTATTACTGGCCATCTTTATTTTCATATGTGTGTGAATTTGTGAGAACATGTGACAAATGCCAAAGGTTTACAGGAAAACAACAACTAAAATCCCTCCCCCTCAGACCTATTGTGGTCACAGGTCCCTTCCAGCAATGGGGTCTGGACTTCATAGGTGAGATTCACCCACCTTCTAGCAGTCAGCACAGATGGATCCTTGTTGCCACTGATTATTTTACAAAATGGATTGAGGCCATTCCTACCAAGAATGCCAATCACACTGTCATCATTAATTTTCTGCAAGAAAACATATTCGCAAGATTTGGTTTCCCTAAGAGAATAGTCACTGATAACGCTGCTACATTCAAAGATAAGCACTTGGTAAAATTATGTGAAGAGTTGGGAGTTCAGCTAGTACATTATACTGCTTACTATCCACAAGGAAATGGCTTAGCTGAGTCATCGAATAAGAGTTTAGTCAGAATTATAAAGAAGTTGCTTGAACAAAATACCAGACGCTAGGATTCCAAGCGAAAATTTTCTTTGTGGGCTAACAGGGTTACAAATAAAAAGTCAATTGGCACATCCCCCTTCAAGTTTGTATTTGGTACCAAAGCCATATTTCATGTTCAACTTGCACTTCTAGTTGCAAAGTTTTTATAAGAAAATGACTCTGAACCAAGTGATTTAACTTGAAGGATCCATAATCTTGTAGAGTTACAGCAAGACAGAGAGCAGCTTCTGGAAAAGACAGAATTACACCAAGAAAAGATGAAGGAGATTTTTGACAAGAAAGTCAAAACAAATATTTTCAAAACATGGGAACTGGTCTTAAAATGGGATGCAGCAAGGAAAGAGAAGGGGAAACATGGAAAGTTTGATTCTCTCTGGGCAGGTCCTTTTTTCATAACAACAATTCAGCAGAACAATACCTTTGTTCTCCAAAATCTTGCAGGCGAAGAAGTAGCAGGTGGCCCTTTCAACGGGCATTTTCTAGAGACCTATTTTTCATAAGGCTTTTCTTAAAGCCCTATTTTACTTGTACATATTCTTTTCAGTTTTGTTTTTGTTCTTATTGCTTGAATAACTCCATGCCCAATGGTACTGAGCAAAACAAATTTTCAAATTTTCAAATTGTAATAAAGTCTACTGAGTCTAACTAGGTTCTTGGTGACCTCGCAGGGAGGTATCCATCCCAGTTGGAGCCAAATGTTAGCTCCCAAGATGAATCAGTCACTTGGTTTCATTTTGTAGGTGATAGCATGGTCATCTGTAGGTTTCTCTATTTGTTTTTAGTTTCTTCTAGTGTCAAAACTTAGGTTTTAAATTCATGCCTTAGAAATAAATTGATCCATAAAGGTTGTTTCTACAAAATCGTGTGAAAATCTTTTCAACAACTAACGCATGTTGCAAGGTTGATGTTAGTTGGTGAAAGCAGTAAGTTTCAACAGTTAAGGAGTACTTTCCCACAAACAGTTAGCTGGTGAAAGCACGAAACACATGTTTTTCTTCCACGATTTCAAAAATTGAAAAGATGACACGTTCGACACACATCACATAATTATTATGAGGCGTTGGTGGAAGCAAATGATGATGAGGATTCCGTTATGCATGTTTAAATCGGATATTATGGTGAATCATGCTCGTGAATGCATGCTTCAGCAATGATGGCGTTGGAGATGACGAATTCACATTCATCATCACAGGTAAAGGAGCAGTGCCACTCAGTCGGCGACATCAAATCGACACTTCATATTTTTAACATGCACTGTTCATAGGTAATATGGTTTGGTTCCATATTTGAAATTGGCAACACCGAGATTTTTCACCAGTGCCAAACCTTGGCTCAATTAGGAAACTACTGTGACATTGTCTGCCAATTGTTCAAGGTTCGAGTCACATATGGAAAGGAAACGAAGTGGTTTATTACTGAGGAAAGAATTGGACAGCCTGTCTTTCTTACAATCACATCCATATGTGCAAAAAAATTTCTCAGATGCAAGTTGCATGGTTTATGTTGAAAGGTTACAAAATGGTTGCCACCAAATAACAGCTGAAGCATTTGCTAAATGATATGATGGAAATAGAGATAGTGTGGGTTTTAGTCACCTTGTCGCCTGAATCATCTGGGCAGGTGATCAAATTGTATTGTAGAATATCAAATACCTGTGTTCAGGTTTTCACAGTATCTATGGCTCTGGGTGACGTGTCTGAGAGGAAATGATATCGCGAGATCATAACTGTGCTACCTGTTACACGTAAACGCAAAAATTTTTAGCTTGCTAAAACTTGTTGTTCTGTGAAAACGCAAATGGAATTCAAACTTCAATATTGTTTTCCCTTAAGTGTGTTGAGTTACGAATACTTTACTGATGATTCATTCACTTTCCTTAATGAAAAGATTTATGGGGTGATCTGAGATCTTATTTGAAATCATTTGCTGCAGATTGATTATTAATGCCATTAATGTCTGGTGGTTCGCAATCATAAGGTTTGACGAATGAAATTTGAATTTACCTGAGCTACGATTCAACGAAAAATTAATCATGAGATGATCCTTATTAACCCATTAGTTAATAGTGTTTATCATTAGGTGTTTTTTCAGATTCTCAGACTTTTGGATTTGGGTAGTTGCTCGAGACAAAATCCCCGAAACGTGAAATCATGAAGTGATTAATTAACTTTAATCATGTTTAATCCATTAAATAATCATTCTTAATTTCAAGTATTTCGGGGTTTTGTACTTCGTGATATTAGAGTGCAATGGATGGTGAATATCCGAACTCCGAATGTGTGAAGTTATTAATTAATTGTTAATCAAGATTAACTTATTTAAAAAAGGGTTTAGATTTTTGGCATTTACATGCTTCAGCATCGACAAAACAACTTTATTGGATTTTCAATAGGTCACTACCCTTAGTGATGTGTTAAAACTTAGGAAGGTATTAGTGTATGGTGACTGGGATCTGTCGAACACTTTTCGCATACTGGGATTTCACAGGTGCGACATGGTGGAATGCCTAAATCGCAAAATTCTGAAACCCGAAACTCCAAAACACTCTCTAGTGATTTAACTCTTTAATGAGTGGGTGACTCCACAACTTCGAAGAGATTAGGATCATTTGATTATATGGAAGACTTAATCAATGGTGATTGTTGCATCCCTTTCGTCACCTAAATGAGCAAAATAAGGACGCTTACAAGTCTAGTTGGGTTAGTTGGACAAGACAACAATGAATGCAAGAGTTAGAAACATCAAGAATAAGAAATAAGCAAAGAAATAAGCTATTAACAATAAAAGAAACTAAACTAGAGAGCATAAGAAAAATAGAACAAAAATTAAACACCATTCATGCCACCAATGGATAAGTTGTATTAGTGGGAAAACACCAAATAGAAAGAGAGACTTATGGGTCCCCTCTTCCTCCAAGGGAGGGATCTTGAACCCCCAATGATTGATCTCTTCTTACAAGTAACAAACTAAAAGGAAATGGTGAAGAAAATCCAAAGAACATTCACTCAAGAGGTGATATGAATGGCTAAATGAAATGATGCTTGTATACTCTTGATGAGGAAAGAGGATCCTCCAAGAGAATATAGGCAACATAACAATACAAATGAATTCCTTGAAAATATAGTGCACCCATGGCCTCTTTTCATAGCAAAGCTTTGAGGAATTATTCAACTAGTCTTTGGTGTGAACAAGAGGCTCTTTAGGGAACCCTTAGGTCTTAGACCACCCCCCCACTCGGATTCATCTTGGATTTGGGTGTTAAGTCAACTTGGGAGATCAACCAGAAGTGGGTGGAAGGGAAACCAAAATCAGAAATGCATCGTTCTAAGGTGTGCATGGATTTTTGCATCCACAGTCACCCATCGAGTGCATATGCGTTTTTTCGGCGTTATTCGACTATCACACATGCATGCGTTGCCTTTGTATCCTTAGTGCATGCTGATGTTTTAACCAGTTGTATAGTTTTGTGCCCTTTGGAAATGCATTTTCTGGGCCATGGATGAACTAATGGGTGTTTTGAAGATGTTGGATTCCTCTTACCATTTTCGGACTAAATTCCAGTGATAACAGATGCCTCCTAATGTGTGAGGTTAGGATCATATGTATAACCAAAATACATCAATGTTTCTTCTACTGAGAGTACCTTTGTAAGAAAGAGTGTTGAGGGGGATTGCAAGAGCGACTCATTGGAGGGAGTGGGGATCCTGTAGGACCCAAACCTTTCACAAGGTGTGGAAAAATAAAATTTTGTACAAAAGAGGTGGGCATGCCCCATGCTCGTGTCATGTAACTCAAAAATGTGGAATATAGTAACGAAAGTTGTGTGTTGGTGTAGATGACTGCAACGCCCTCAGGAAATATTTGATAATAGTAGAGGGCCATTCGGATGGTGAACAAACTCTGAAAAGAGGCGATGACACCTATAAGAAGTGTTGATGATACGCAGGCATTGATAGCCTATCAAATTTCAAAGGTCTTCGACAAATAAAAACAACTGCAATAGTCTCAAAGTAAGACCCACCACAACATGATAAGGTGTTGAATTCAAATGTTATGGGGGTCAAGGACAGCAGAGAGAAATGATGGTTCTCTCTGTGTCATTTGAGAAAACTCATTTTGAAGGTAATGAGAGTCAAGGTATTGTCACCCTTCGGGAAACTGTGTTGATGTCGACAGGAAGGGAGATGTGATGCCAAGAAGAAAAGGGCTTCATGAAATCCACATGGGAGGATCAGGGACTGAGCATGGATGAAGTCAATATGCAGTGTGTTAGCTCCCAAAATGAGTCAGTCACTTGGTTTCATTTTATAGGTGATAGCATGGTCATCTGTAGGTTTCTCTATTTGTTTTTAGTTTCTTCTAGTGTCAAAACTTAGGTTTTAAATTCATGCCTTAGAAATAAATTGATCCATAGAGGTTGTTTCTACAAAATTGTGTGAAAATCTTTTCAACATCTAACACATGTTGCAAGGTTGATGTTAGCTGGTGAAAGTGGTGAGTTTCAATGGTTAAGGAGTACCTTCCCGTAGACAGTTAGCTAGTGAAAGAGAGAAACACATGTTTTTCTTCCACGATTTTAGAAATTGAAAAGATGACACGTTCGACACACATCACATAATTATTATGAGGCACTGGTGGAAGCGAATGATGATGAGGATTCCATTATGCATGTTTAAATTGGATATTATGGTGGATCGTGCTCGTGAATGCATGCTTCAGCAATGATGGCGTTGGAGATGACGAATTCACATTCATCATCATAGGTAAAGGAGCAGTACCACTCAGTCGGCAACATCAAATCAACACTTCATATTTTGAACACACACTGTTCACAGGCAATATGGTATGGTTCCATATTTGAAATTGGAAACACCGAGAGTTTTCATCAGTGCCAAACCCTGGCTCAATCAAGAAACTACCGTGACATTGTCTGCCAATTGTCTAAGGTTCGAGTCATGGATGGCAAGGAAATGAAGTGGTTTATTACCGAGGAATGAATTGGACAGCCTGTATTTCTTACAGTCACATCCAAATGTGAAAAAATGTTTCTCAGACACAGGCTGCATGGGCTATGTTGAAAGGTTACAAAATGGTTTCTACAAAATAATAGCTGAATCATTTGCTAAATCATATGATGGAAACAGAGCTAGTGTGGGTTCTGTAGAAATAATAGTCGATGAAGCCACCATTTCCACATCAACCAGCTTACCCAAATCAGGCCAGAGCTAGTTTAAGACAACATCGACCAAAAATTTAAATTTCATAGCATACCTTAAGGCAGAGTTCAGAGAGATCACCTGGAAGAAAAGCATGCTAGTTTCTCATCTAGAAGATGAATGGAAGGACCTGTTCAGAGGCATTCAACTCTATATCACCTCAGAAAGCAGGTATGAAAAGCTGATGCTATATCATTTCAAACTTTTAGATCATTTCACAAGGAAGACTCTCCTAAATTTACCTTTCTTCCTTCACAAAAGCCTGACCAAAGTATGTAAAAATATTAGAGCTGGACCTCTAAGTATGAAAAACACCCTTTGTCATTTTGGCTTGATCAAACTGATAATTCTAGAAGAACTAAGAAAAAGAGGAAGGACTTGGCAACAATTTCTTTTTTGGGAAGGTTTTGAGACCCAAACTCATCCCATAAATGAGCAGAAGAAAGATGGAAAAAATTAGTTAACTCCTCAGAGAAGCTCATGGAGGAGGAGAGATCTTCCAGGACCACCAGAGGACAGGATTTCTAGCATAAAGTCTAAAAGAGAAAAGAAAAAATTAGACTTTGAAACCAATTCAGAACAACCTACAGTAAAAAAGACAAATATTCTCAATTTCCCATACACAGGCTTAGAAACAGAGCCAGAGCAAGAAGATGAAAGTCTAGCTATTAAAAGCCCTGAACAATCCATGGAAATTGCACCAAACTGTGAAACTTTTACTCCCATTTATGAAGGTGAAACATCAAAGAGTAAAAAGTCAAAGAAATCACAGAAAATTAAGGAACTGAAAGAGGTGATTGAACAACAGGAGGTTTTGGAAACAATAATCAAGGCAAGATACAAATCCCTATCTGACAATTTTGTAGAGACAAATGCAGCATTTGAGAAGTTGGCTTGTGAAAGTGTCAAAGACAAAAAGAGAAAGAAGAAAATCACCAAGGACTATAACAGTTTGTGGTGGTTAGTAAAACGGCTTAAAACGAAAATTAAGAAATTGAAGCAGAAAAGTAAGTCACATCCAGATCTACAGGTACTGGCCCAGGTTGTTGTGAATATGCAGGGAGATAAATCAAAGGCACACTAAGTTTTTGGTAAAACAACAGTTTTGGAGATGAAGTTTCCTTTTTTGGCCAAAGACAGAACTTTCACTAGTGCAAAGGGTAAATTTACAACCAGTTAGCTGGTGAAAGGCAAAACTTTCACCAGCTAACCAGCAGATCATAAGGTGAATTAACTGGTGAAAGCACATAAAGTAATTTTTGGAAAGCTAAGCTGGAGCGAGGAAATTTTGAAGTATTTAAAAAGGGTTTGGGAGCATCGAAGGATTAACCACCTAATCAAGAAACACTCAACATCAGAGATTCGTGGAGATTTTGAGACCAAATGCTAAATTTGTCAACTAAAGTTTCGGTTATGGTTATTGAAAGAGTCTAGCTATAGAAGACAGGTGCCTTTATCCTTCTATGACACAACAAAGTCCTAGAGATGATGAAGTACAGATGTTAAAATCAACATAGAAGACAGTTTGAGTTCTAGGAACTAGTCTTTGCTTATCAATTGTATTTAGTTAGTTTTATTTTCTATATTTAGATACAGATCCAAGTTTTCAGGATCTTAAAAACCGATTGTAAAAGGTTATAAATGCCTATCTTTTCTAAGAGATAAGGGTTCAAACTGGGAATACAATTTGGCTACTGTATAGACTCTTATTAGATAATAGAATTACAGTCTCCTTTTGTTTTCAATATCATAATTGCTCATGCATCTTGTTTCTGTACTTTATCTCAGTTTATCTTAGCTTTTAAAGAATTTCATTTCTTTATTAAGCTCATAAACTTGAAGTGAAGGATTTCAGACTACCTTGTATTAAGCCCTACACCTACTTGTATTTGGCAATCAAGATTAGTATTCTTCATCCCCTCTTTAAAATATCTGATCTGATTATTGCTTTCTAAAATCATTGTTTCATTTGAAATGTATGATGAGTTGTCTATTACATTAATCATTAAGTGATCCCATTGTTCCAAGCACACCTACATATCATATTCTTAAGTTACCAAGCACCTTTGGTCTACAACTACAAAGGGTTTCTTGGAAAGATAACATGGTGAGACTCAAGAAATCCCTTGGTTGGGGATATTTGTGAAGGATAAGTGGCAACAACCATGGAACTGAATCTAGCGTTGGGGGGATGACTAGACTAGGGTTAAATTGTGCCAGAGGCATGACAAAGTGGAAAAACTCAAAGATCAAGGGTAAATGGACTATGGGATACTGAGGGTGATGGACGATGTCAACAGGGGGAGTAGGTAATGGATTCCCCAACCAAGGATGATATGGGTTTCTTCTGTCGGAAAAGGAAGGTCACCAAGGGTGACGACAAAACGCTATGTAAAGGCTGGAAACAAAGGTTGTTTACAATTACCAAATAAATAAAGAATATTGGGGATGACCGTATAGATACAGAAACGGGTTCCCTAGTGCAACATTGATTGGCCTGTGAGGGCGCAAGTTGCGTAGAAAATAGGTGGAGGGGGGGGGNCTAATGATATTGTGGAGGTGCAGTAAAATGTGAATCATATTGAGATTATGGGGGAGTTCGTTATGGGGAATTTAGCAAAATGAGGAGAAGGAGCATGTGGCTAATTCTTGGGAATGAAAATACTATGAGGACTCCCAGCCCTAGGGGGTGAAAGCAGCATGAGTGTCAAAGTGTCAAGGGGGACTATAAATGGGACAAATCATGTGGGGAAGAGTGCTACCGAGTGAAAGTACTGAAATGCAATGGAGGTGTGAGTACTGTAGAGCTGGATGAAGGGACCTTAGAGGTAAATATTGGAGGGTGTGACTGGGAGATGCAATTGATATTTAGAGGGAATGATTACATGCCAGTAGCGATTTTATACCTGAAAGGGTCGTGCTGATTTGTGGTGACCAAGTACCTACACACATAAAAACCAAATACCTGACGTGAACAATATCTGAAGATAAATCATATAATGGTTATTTCATCATTTTGAACATAAGCATGCATACCTAGGCGTGATGTGAGAAAAATTCTCCCTGGGGGCGAAGGATGGATGGTGGACCGAGGACTGTGACTATGTAGGTGGCAGGATCCTGGTCCTGTGACTGAAGACGTATCAGAAAAGGGACCTCGGAGCTCCCGGAATGGAGTATGGAAGTTTGAAAAAAGGGACTATATATAGTTTTAGGGCCCACATTTTCACCTCATTTGTACCTACTATAGGAGTGATAGGACAAGAGATTTGAGGAGAGATTTGGAGATTCCAGGAGATCGAGCCAGCCGATTTAGGATCAACGAGTTTCAGGTTAGTGATCGTATCCTCCTCTACAGTAGCTAGGGGTTATTTTTTGGGTAGGGCTTGTACAGATGGTCGTACAAGGGGGTTTTGTGAGGGTGGGCCCCCCAGTGCATGGGTGATCAAGTGTTTCGCATGCACAAGTGAGCGATTGTAATTTGGAGAGTCGCGCACAGGGGCACCCAAAGGGGGAAAACAGGCATGCATGAGATGAGCGCCTATGAAAAGCCTGCTCGATGTAGTCATGAAACAATGTGGGCCAAAAATAGTCTGCTCAAATGATTTTCTGGGTAGTGGACATCCCTGAGAGGTGGCCACCGCAAGCATCGTTGTGGCAGTCATTCAAGACTCAATCGACTTCGTCGATAGTCAAACATCGATGAAGTATGGTGTCAACCCCTTGGTGATATAAGATATCATCGATAAGGAGATAGTGAGGGGCCTGGTGCCAAATACATCGGCGATTGTCCCTAAAGAGGTGTGTTCCAAACTTTTTCATTCGAAGGTAGATGAGGATATCATCGTACCAAGGATCATCCGAGGGGATGAAAAAGATATGTTCATCGGGGAAGTCTGTATTGGTGGGAGAGCTAGTAGTATCGGAAGGAAATGTCGTAATGAGTTCGGCGAGGATGAGGGATTTCTTGCTCTTAGGTGTTGAAAATTCGAGGTCATACTGCTGAAGGATGAAAATCCATCGGGTAAATTTGTCGTTAATTTTTCAGCGACTGAGCAAGTATTGCATTGGGTTGGAATCATCTATAACTTTGGTGGTTCGAAGTAGGATGTAATGGCGCAGTTTCTGGACTGTGAGGACAACTACAAGGGCAAGTTTCTCTTCGTGATTGTATTTCAAGGGTGGCCCTGAAAGTGTTTTACTAACATAATAAATGACATGTTCTCGATCGTCATCCCCTAATTGGATGAGAACTCCTGCTACAAAAATGACTGAGGCCGATAAGTAGAGGATATAGTCGTGGTCATAGTCGGGTGGAATAATCAATGGGGAATGGGAGAGGGATACTTTGAGATCATCAAAAGCAGTTTGGGCACGTTCATCCCATTGGAATGGGATATCATGATGTAAGAGGTGAAGGAAACCATGTGCTCGAGTGGCGTAATCAGGGACAAAGCGGCGTAAAACGTTAGCTTTTCCTTGTAGGCTCTGCAGTTGGATAAATTCCGCAGTGGGGGAATTTTCATGATGGCTACCTTGAGGGGGTCTACTTTGATGTCTTGTTGGGAGAAGATGAACCCAAGGAGGCATCCCACAGTGACACAGAAAATGCACTTGAGGGGATTCAAGCGGATATTGTATTGACGACACCTGTGAAAGATAATGCGTAAGTCATCGAGGTGTTGAGTGCATTTCTTGGATCGAGCAGTGAGATTGTCCAAAAAGGCGAGAATGATTTGAGCCAGATCATGAAAAATGTATGTCATGGTGCGTTCAAAAGTGGCAGCGCGTAATTTGTCAATTTTGGCTTTGATGGCCGCTGCTTTGGATGGGTGTAATGGAATTTGCTTTTGTTATATAGGGGTAATATTAGGCCATGTGTCTATACGATGTTCGACAATAGATGAATCAAGGATGTTCATCTCTATGTATTACCAGGAAAAAATGTCTCGGTATTCCTGGAAGAGAGCTTTGTAAGCGATGAGTTCTTCAGGAGAGCATGCGGCACCTATGGTGATTTCCTCTATCGTTCCAGGTTTAATGGAAATATTGATTTTGACAATGGGGGAAATGTTGGCCATATTACCTTCCTCAAAAGCGTCGCGGGCAGGGATAGGGTTATTGAACCAGTCTATATGCCCTGATGGGATAAAATCTTTGGTTTCGATTGCGTATATGGTGTTTTGGCTAGGAGGCGCAAAGGCGTCTTGTGAGAGAAAGAGCACTCGGTGATGGAGTGGATCCCATGGGAAATCGAGGGTATTTAATTCCTCAAGGATGTCTTCGTCGCAGTGGTACTGTCGAGAATATAGTGGATCTAGGGGAATAACATTGGTGAATATCACCGTGTGGTTGTCTTCTGGTGGTGACGATATAGAGGGGTTATTGCAAGGAGAGTGTGATGGTTCGCTCGACATAAACCAAATATCAAGATATTATGGGTTGAAAATGGTGGTCCGGTGTAACATTTCCGTGGGGAAATGAACTGGAGAATTGGGGGAATTTGGGTGCAAATCCTCCTCTAGGCTATCGATGAACCATGGAGGAGTGGGAAGTCCCTCAGGCTCGGGGGATAAGATATAAACAATATTGGGAGAGGGAGTAGGGGGAACTACTAGCGTCACCGGAAGTGGGGTGATGGTAGCATTGGGAATAAGGGCCAATTGATGATTCATATAGTCAATGATCATAGGATATTGATATGTGAAGTGATCAAATGATTCACAGAGAGTGAAAGGACATCACATATGTTCATTGACAGATGTCATGACATAGTGTATGTCAGTGACATGCATGTGAGACAATGCGGATGGAGGAGGTTCTTACTGGAAGCTCTGGCAGACTTTTGTTAGTGTCTGTCGAAATTGAAGTAACTTCGGGAAATGGTGGGTGTAATGACCATACTCAGAACATATGGCACATGCAAATTTGGTTCGCAACCCTTTGTTACCTGTGTTAGGGGTCGTAGTGGTAGCACTAGAGGAAGTGACAAGTGGCGTCGGTGCCCGCGAGAGTTGAATTAAATTGCATAGCTCGGGGAGAGATGGGAATTTTGGTGGGGTGTCCATCTTTCTCGCATAGTGCACAAGGAGGCTAAACTCATGGTGGAAGTGGAGCGACAGGCTCTTTATTCTTCCGTCTACCCCTAGTTGTAGCAGGGGTGCCAGTGAGTGAGGGTGTGGGTTGGATGGTGGGGGTAAGTATTGGAATTTGCATCAAGATTCCTTCTATTTGGTGAGGGAGAGATGGTTGAGGGACCATCTCAGGTGGATGTAGATACCATACTGGAATTTCCAGCACCATATTGGGAAGGGTAATCATTGTATCTACCTAGAAAGCTTGTACACCCAATGGGGGGTAAAAGAAGGGGATTTGGGTAATGTCTTGGGGGACTATCTCCCAAACCGAAATGTGTCCCTGGGGGAGGGTATAATCAAGAATAGGGGGATCTAGAGGGTTCTCAAGGGATTCCTAAGGAAGGATCTTTGCGACTAGTGGGACATCATATAGTAATGAAGCCTCTGTGGGAGGAAGGGTATCTCCAGTTTATGTTCCATTGGATGAGATGACACATACTTGTGTTGAGGGATGTATGAGAGGAGGTGCTCCATGGTATGTCCCTAGAAAGGATGGATCTTTAAAAATTATGGGACCCATCTCAATAAGTGGGTAGGCCTCGGGATTAGTGTGAACAAAGGGTAGGATATTATCGATGTTGGAAGAAGGGTTGGGCTCGTAATGTGACACTTGGTCGATAGTGACGATCTTCCCATAGTGGTTGAACATCATTGTGTGAAACACGAAAGAGGCCTCATCCTTCATCACATACATGTAGCTACGCCCAAACAAAATGTTGTAATCGAGTGAAGTGTCGATAACTTCAATGTCAATAAGGATAGTCTTACCCCCAAGTTCAATGGGGACAGTTGGAATAAGCCCTTCGGGAGAGGATGGCCATCCTTCGTAACCTCTCAAAGTGATGGTAGATGGTATGAGCTCAGAGGAGCCAAGTTTCTTCCATAAGGATTTGGACATGATGCATGTGGATGCACCTTCATCAATGATGCAACAATGAACTGTGATGTTTCATATTTTAACTAGTATCCAGTAAGCTACCAGAGTTGGGAGATAGGGTTCCCTGCTATCAAGATCGAAGGTGATGAGTCTTGTGTCAACAGGGTTGACTGCCCCCAGGGCAGAAAGTAATGATTTCCGTTGAGTGGGATAGGTTTGAAGGACTTCAAAGACTGACATGGAGGCAGGAGACTGTGCCAAGTCATCAACCAGGCTGTAATTATGGGCCGCCCTAGCTTGAGGGTTGTTGACATTTATTTTCAATGGAATGCGAGGAATACAAAGGGGTGTTTCAGTATTAGGGCGTGGAATCATCAAAGGTGGTCCATTTGTGACTGGGGGTTCTTCTGAGGTGGTGGAATCAGATTCAGGGGGTGCGATGTATTGACGACTGTGTGTTTGTAGAAGAACTTCTTCCTCACTAGTGAGGAGGATAGTGCGATCCATAGAATTGCCAGGATTTGGATACCGTCCCATCTCGGGTGGAGTAGGATGTATCTCCTATTGAGTGTTCATCATCCCTTGGTGGGGGATAGGGTTTTGCAGTACGACAGGGGGTGGTTGTTGTACATATTATTGTGGGGCCTGTTGGGGAGCAGGCGGTAGTGGGGGACGTTGTCCATTTCTGGATTCTTTCATTCGTTTAAAATCAGCAATTTGAAGGCAATGGTGAGTATAATGGCCATACTCACCGCAAAGGGAACATGGGAAGTTTGTCTAAAGTTTGTTGTTTTTCTTCCCTGGGTGTTTGTTGTTATTTCCCTCTTGGGGGTTCTGGTTCCCCTGATTTTGGTTGCCCCCGGCCAGTTGGTTCTGTTGCAGGTGGTTTTGGTTCCCTCCTGGTCCTGGGTTATTATTGTTTCATTTTTTTCCTTTATTTTTGGCATTGTTTTTCTAATGGGCCAAATTAGTCATATTCAGCTGTTCAAAATTTTGATATTTTTGAATGGGAGAGAGCTGAAAAAAATTAACCCCAGCATGTGGTTGTCCTTGTGGGGAAACAATGGGCTCGGGAGGACCAGGAAATGGGAAGTACGAATTATGTTGTGGTAATGATCCGTAAGGTATATAGGAAGGTGTGGATCTTTCACTAGTGCTTAGGGTGTAAGCAAAGGTAGAGGCATTTCCATAACTAGGTTGAACAGTTTAGCACACCATGGGGGCCGGTGGGGGTCCACTTATGGGTGGAGGGGGGGGACAGGGTATGGTTATTGATGGGGGGAGGAGGATAATAAGGGGGTCCTCCATATACTGGCAGATATTGAGGTGTTCCATACATAGGTGGTTGTTGGAGGTGTGTCATGGTACCAATCAATCCATTCGTAGAGTGAGACATCCCAGGTTTGTCATGGCTGAATGGCATGGGTCTCGAGGCATCAGGTAGTACCGTATATAAGTATCCTGATTGAGAATAAATGAGATCGAACTGTAGAGCCTTGTTGATGGCTTCTTCTTTAGACTGAGGGAAGGTGGTGGCCATGTCTTTGGAAAGAATGGAAACAAGGGATTTGAGAAACCAATTAAGGCATTGTTGCCTGGTGGCTTATGCTTTGCATAGACTACGTCGCCAACGCCATTCATGAATGTGGTCAACGATGTGTGTAGCGGAGGCTTGTTTAAACTCTAAGAGTATTTCAAGACCATTGTCATGACAGATTGGGAGTTGAAAGAAGGTCAAAATGCTTTGGCCAAAGATTCAAAGGTCATATGGGACCCAAATTTTTAATCTACATACCACTTCATTGATCGACTAGTGAGTGTGCGTTGAAATAAC
The DNA here is from genome assembly GCA_032191745.1 of Picea mariana. Lineage (NCBI taxonomy): Eukaryota > Viridiplantae > Streptophyta > Pinopsida > Pinales > Pinaceae > Picea > Picea mariana. The sequence goes on from JASDQU010503960.1 coordinate 23,287, forward strand.
CTCAATCGGACAGAGTCATCCATGATGATGTTTGAAGAGAATAATAAGTGGAAGTTAATGATATGGTTGGTTCGGTCATCTCCCTCTTTTCCTTCAAATTTGGGGATGTCTAAAGGAATTTTGGTAGGCATTGTAGGCCATGTGGGGTCATGCAAAATTGGATCATTGGTGAGCTTTGTCAGATCCGGTATATTGAGGGAAGCCAAGTATGGCATCTGGGGTTGTGGTGGAGGATTAATTCCCGTCATGGTGGGAATGTTTTGTGTACTTGACCCCTAAGGAGGGTTAGTTCCAACCATGGTGTGAGTGTTGTGTGTCCTTGATCCATGAGGGGGGCTAGCTGGGGTTGTACTTCCTCCTAGGGAAGAAGTGTGCCCCCAAATTCTTTGTAAAGGAAAGTGGGTGGATGGTTGACCTTGGGAAGTGGACCCAAGTAAAGTGGAACCTAGCAAAGTGGATCCCAAGATGATATCGCTCACAGGATTATGAGAGGGTGGAGCTGATGAGTTGGCAAGACTAAGAACTCCCCCTAGAATGAGAGGGAGATTTAGCAAGCGTCTGGAACGACGAGGATTATGTCGGTCCTCTATGATGTTCAATTAGAAAATTGGATGTGTGCAAATGGTGATGAGAGCAATAAATGAACAAGAGGATTTGTCTATTGTTTTTGGACCTTCACAATATATCTCACAATCGTATGTAATCACAAGAATAACATACATAAATCAAATTGATAAATAAGCATATATGTGGGCAAGTGGTTTTTTTCCACATGGGAGAACAAAGAAAACAAATGCTCATGTCCTAAAATACATAACGTCCTTCCTCTCAAATAGCACTGGACCTTCCAAAAGCACTCAACAATGGGGTCTGAAGCCACTGGAAGAGGAACTAGTGAAGGATGAAACAATCAGCTACAGTGAGGGGTAGAGGGTGCATATCCTGAAAGAGTTGGCGATATTTCCCAATAGCCACACAAAATCCATGTCAGGCTGCTAAATTGTAGCTTTTAAGTGTCCTGAATCACTAAATTGTCAAACCAGGGTTGGTATACTTCGAGCTGATACACAGTATGTGCAGGCAAGCGTCTAGTCTTTTATTTGAATGCTATCCTAAACATAAAGCACACACCTATTCTAAGAATTTGAATTCTGATGACTAA
>JASDQU010503961.1:4623-24107 GCA_032191745.1 Picea mariana
GATCAAAAATACGATGTGTATTCCACTCACCTAAATTGTTGTCGAGAAATTATTAGAAAAATTATTGACATCCTGGCAATGAAATTGGTGTCCATGTTCATTTCTTATTCAAAAGCTTTCAGTTTTCACTGAGAATTTATATATGGTTCAAGTACTAGAGATGTATCACTCTACTACTTCATGATATGCTTCACTTCTAACAAAAAAATCACAAATACAAGCTTGCTCACATCGCTAGCTCAAGGTGCATCGCCTCTTAATTCTATCATCTTGATGATTCCAATAAAAAAAAGTTGTCAATACTCGAATACTAGCCTTTTCAAGCTATGTAGGATTTCCACATCACATCTTACTTTGAACCTCATGATGCTTTTAGTTAGAAAAAGAATGATAGCTTACAGAATACCCATAGAGCTTTAGGGGGATAAGATAAGATATTTTCTATGAAATATCATGAATTCCTCCTCTGTATAGAATTGCTTAGCATAGAAATAATTTCAAACTCTGGATAAATGATTTAATTACAAAAATAGTGCCATCTACAAACAATGTGCAAATATCATCTTTAAATTCAAGATCCTTCAACTAAAAACTCCTCTTATTAAATATCCCATAATGATAATCATCCTTCTTAGGGAAGCATTTGTCTCTTTAAGGTTAGCGTTGGTTTACTTTACTCTACTCTAGTGTTAAGGTTGTTTGAATCCAATCAGTTCCACACCCCGAAAATTTTCTTACTTGAAAAAATCCCCCCTCCCCTCCCCCTGAATTTTTTTCCCTTGTTTAATTTTAAAAACCCCCTCACCCCCTTAATACCATCCAATATATTGAATTACCTTTTAACTATTTTTAAAATTGCCTCAAATATGAACCCACGTGATATGATGGTTCATTAGTGAGTCACTTATATAGTAGAGTACCCTCTAATTCAATATAGTGGTTCAAGGCTTGTCAAATGTTTGGGAGAGGGAACTATTTCAAAGCACAAAGCAATTTACTTCTCTCTATCACATGCAACTAACAAAATGTACATGCATAAGATGAGATTTTCTTAAACGCTTTTCAATTGAAAAATCCAAGTCATCCTAATTGCATTTGAAGGGTTTGGAATGTCTTATGTAGATCCAAGAATGAGATGGATAGGTTTTTTGGTGGGAGGATGTCATTGTGTACTACCTCCTTTCTAAGGGGGAAATGTTAAAAAATTGCTTCAATATAGAGGAATAACACAAGGTTTTGAAACAACATCTAGAATAGGTCAACCAATGAAAATAATATGGACTCTTTGATGAGAAAACACAAGAAAAGGCTAGCAAAATTTTCCACTTTCTTAAGTTGGAGGAAGTTTTTCCAGCATATGAGGATTAACTAATAGCTTGTATCCAGTAGATTAGATCAGGAAATTGACAAAAGAAGGCCTTGTTCAAGGCCTTTTGAACTAAGGAATGTTTTGAAAAGCTATCTATTGTGAAGACAACCAATGAATAACTCACCAAGCAAGAGGATATTGAAGAAAATTTTTCCATCCAATATAGACAAGTTTTTTAGCGTCAAGGCTTCATGAAGTAATATATGGTGGGCATGCATACTTTCCTTGACATGGTTCCTCTCCAACTTTCTAAGGAACATGAAAGAATGTGTGATCATCTTCTGATTTTTCATGAATTGGTTGTTGCTCTAATCAAGATGGAAAATTATAAGTCTTTAGGGTTGGATTACCTTTGTGTTAATTCCATAAACCCATACTAGATTTCATTACGTTGTCCCTATTATAGGTTGTGAATTTTCACATGCAATACTATGTGACTAATTTTCAAATCTAAAAATTGCTTCCTAGTGAACTAACAATACAATCCTAGTTGTTATCACTGAATAATTTTACACTGAAAATTATTGACTGAAATTATATGCAGCAGAAACAACAAGATCATATATTAATCATTAATACACATGAGACAAAAATTTCAGTTCTATAACCTTATTAACTTCAGAAATTATGAGGGAAAAACCATCCCTCCCAACCAATACAATATCACCAAATTTGAGGAAAACCTTGTCCTCCAATAACCATACAAATCAGAAAACAAAACCTTAGCAATTTACTAGAAATTTAATTTTCCCACAAATTTGTTGTAGACCTCTTGTACGGATTGTTGATGTCATCTATATTGTTGCTAATGTCATCCTATACAGACCTTCTCCTACACATAAACCATGTATTGATGTACGCGATTGTCCCTTACGAAAATCGTGTGCATATGTGAATGTCCCCACTGCAACCCGCATACACATGTGATTGTGCCCACTACAGCCCACGTACATGTAAAACAAACTCAACTTCCTTCGCACGTGTGTCCTTCCTCACTTTCCACATTTTATCCAAAAATCCTAGGCTATATTTCCTAGTTATAGAAGTCTCCTTGCCACTATTTCCATACTCCCTAGCACAAGTGTTTAGTCACTTATGCTAACTCCATGATGCCACAATGATGAAATGTCACAATGACTTCTCTCCTTTATATACAAGTATAATGAGTGAGTTTAGGAGCCATTCCTAAACTCAACAATTAATTATATTAGTTTATTCCTATTTGTGGGTGTGGAACCCCCACACAAGCCCATAAAGCCTATAATCTTTCCCATGAGGCCCTAGACTCATTCCGAGGCCGATTTCACTGAAACGAAAGGTCGATATGGTGCCAACGAAGATTCCCACATGTCTGAGACCCTAGCCTCTTTTGGGAATACCTTTGAAACTAAAAAAATAAATGCTCCCTCTTATCTAGGGAGGTATTCTCCACCACTCCTAATTTTTCCCTGAAGTAGACAATCTTCCCCTTCACTAGGGGTTTGGTGAGAATATTTGTAATCTTCTCATTTGTGGAAATTTCCTAGAGATTCATTTCTCCCTTCCGTACTATGTCTTTGATGAAGTGATATATGATCTCAATGTGTTTTGACCTATCGTGAAACAATGGATTCTTTAAAAGCTCGATACAACTATGATTGTCACAATAAATCATGGTGGGCTCCAACTCCTAGACAAATAGTCCTGCAAGAAGCTTGCAAAGAAAAATAGCTTCACAACTTGCCAAACTGGCTGCCATATACTTTGCCTCCGCTGATCTAAGTGCCATGAAAGTATTTTTCCTGTTATAACAAGAAACCATTGTTGATCCCATGCTTGAACAACCACCAGAAGTTCTCTTCCTTTCAACTGCACTACATGCCCAATTTGAGTCTGAATATCCATGTAACCTCAATCCATCACCTTTGACATATCTCAAACCAAATCTGACTATACTTGAAATATATCTGAGCACATGTCTTGTTGCTACCCAATGCACTTTCCTTGTCTCAACCATGAACTGATTGAAGGTGTTGACATAAAAACATATATTTGGTCTGGTATTAACCAGATACATCAATGACCCAATCAAATGCATGTACATCATGGGATCACCAAGTCTGAATTTGAGGCCCCCATCATATTCAAATTGGTGGTCATGGGTGTAATCATGGATATACAGTCCATCATCCTAAATCTATTCAGTATATCAACTGCATACTTCCCTTGTCTAAGGAAGATCTCTCTGGGTTGCTGACACACCTCTAATACCAAGAAGTAATGCATCAATCCAATATCCTTCATATCGAACTCTAAGGCCAATTCCCTTTTTCACATGGTAATGAGTTTCTCAACCCCTATGAGAAACAAATCATCAACATATAACACCAATATGATAGGATCCTTACAAACCTTTAGAAGATACAAGTTAGGGTCTATGTCACTCTTGGTGAAGCCTGGGCTCTGCAAATACCCATCAATCCTTGAGTACCATACCCTAGGTGGCTACTTGAGTCCATACAATGCCTTCTTCAACCTGGACACATGAATTTTCCTCCCATGTACCTCAAATCCTTGAGGTTTCTCTATGTATACCTCCTCCTCAATAACACCATTGAGAAACGTTGTCTTCACATCCATCTGATTGATATTCCACTTGATAACTAAAGTGAGAGAAATAACCATCTTGGTAGAATTATACATGGCCACTCGAGCAAAGGTCTCCTCGTAGTCTACTCCCTCTTTCTAGGATAACCCTCTTGCTACAAACCTTTCCTTATACTTCTCAATATTTCCATATGTAGTATGCTTGATCTTGTAGATCCACTTGGACCAAGAACTTTCCCATCAAAAAATGTCATTGCATATCCTTTGTCCTCCATGGAAAAGATAGAAAGAAATTCTTCTTCAGTCCAGGTACATACAACACTCACTCATCTTGAGAGGCGTTCCAGGTTTCAGCTGAAATGAAGTTGTTTCAACTCCCTTGAATGCATACTTGGAAATATCCCCAAGTTATACTTGCAATCATGAGTTCTGCTCTGTTATACTAGTGAGTAATTTCTATGACCCTGTCATATGACGAGAAGCTCCACTATCCACCAACCAATTATCCATGGTGACCTACCCGAAATAAGAACAAGAACAACACTCCTCTAGTGTTGTAGCCAACAAATGTGTCTAAATATGATCCCCTTCTCTTCAAATCCCAATCTTTGATTCCATATCAATTTTCACATGAAACTCTATGTGACTAATTTTCAGATCTGAAAATTGCTTCCTAGTGTACTAACAGTAAAATCCTAGTTGTTATCACTGAACAATTTTACATGGAAAATTATTGACTGAAATTATATGCAGTAGAAACAACAAGATCAAAGATGAATCATCAATACACATGAACAAAATTTTTAGTTCTATAACCTTGTTAACTTCATAAATTATGAGGGAAAAACCATTCCTCCCAACCAATTCAATATCACCAAATCTGAGGACAACCTTGTCCTCCAATAACCATACAAATCAGAAAACCAAACCTCAACAATTTACTAGAAATTTCTTCTTCCCACAAATTTGTTGCAGACCTCCTATGTGGCATGCTGATGTCACCCTATACAGACCTACTCCTGCCTAGAAACCTTGTATAGATGTGGGTGATTGTCCCTTTTGCAACTCAGGTACATATGTTATCATCCCCACTGCAACCTGCGTACATACATGAATTTTCCCACTGCAACCTGCATACATGTAGGAAAAAATCGGCTTCCTTCGCACGTGTGTCCTTCCTCACTTTTCACATTTGATCCAGAAACCCTAGGCCAGATCGCGTAGGTGAAAAAGTCTCCTTGCCACTATTTCCATACTCCCTAGCACAAGTGTTTACTCACTTATGCTAACTCCATGATGCCAAATGATGAAATGCCACAATGAATTCTCTCCTTTATATACAAGTATAATGAGTGAGTTTAGTATCCCTTCCTAAACTCAACATTTAATTATAATATTTTATTCCTCTTTGTGAGTGTGGTATCCCCACACAATCCCACAAATCCCATCATCTAGTGCGAATGAACATTCCCACATGCCTGACACCCCAGTCTCTTATGGGAATACCTCCGAATGTACAAAAATCAACATAGGTATATAAAGAAGCCATAAAAAAATATTGATTGGAGGGAATGTACTTACAATGTAATAATTAGGTTCATAGACAATCTTCTACACTTTAAAATCATTACCAATTGGAGACAAATTGCCTTGTTGAGTGTCTAGCTATTGAATCCTAGCCAAGACCATAGTCATGCATATCATGTACATCTTTCTTAATATCATTCTCCAAAAAAAAAAAGATTCATTAGAGGTAAATTCATTTTGGATAGTGTCATAGCAAGTGGGAAGGCATGGCGTAGGCCAAATGTCTCAACTTCAACACCATATTAAGTCTTCATTAAGATCGATTTTGAAAAGCTAATGAAAGGTTGAGTTGGTGTTAATTTTGGCCTTGCTTGAGGCCTTGGGTTTTCATAATTCTTCCTTAAAGTAGTGGATGAAATCTCTTCTCATAATCCTTAACTTCCCTATCAATAAATAAATTAAAAAAAAAGGTGCAAATATTTTCAAATCCATTTGAGAAGGTTTCTGGTTGGCCCTACTTTTATATGGCATATCAATAGAAGCATTAACCTATATCATTTATCCATGAGTCAATTAGGTAATTATCAAAGGCATTCATATTCCAAATTAATGTGTTGGGAAATTAGCAAATGAACACTCTTCGTATGACTCTTTTCTCACTATCATTGATAACCATGTCTACATAGATAAGAATATGCATTGCCTCTTTCTATTTTGTGATGCATTGGGCTCCACAATCGAATGTGCCAATGACATAATGTTTCATACAAATCCTTTACAACCTTTTTTCTTATCTTATTGATAAGGGATGATCTCATAACCAACTTGTCTAGATCTTTAAGTTCCTTGACTTCCACTTTCCCTTTAGGCCTTACCTGAGGACCTTTGGGATATGGTTTTTCAACATGTTGAAATAGAAGATTGAGGAGTTGTTGATGAAGCTTATGGATCTACTTACCAAATTTTAGATATGTACAAAAGTCCTAGTAGCCGCCTATTTAACTAGTCCATGTGTTGGGTCCCATCTACTAGTGCTTACCAGTGGCTTGAGAAGTTTATGCATAACATTATTCAAGTCAATATAGATGGGGGGATCAAAGGACTTCATAGAGTATTCATGGATGCATTAGTATGATTATTACAGCACATACCTAAGCCAAAAGACTTTAGGACAAATGATATTAGGGAATTTGAAGGTAATGGAGCCTGGAAGGTGCTCCCAAGGAATTCCATTTACTTAGGAACTCCCCTTGGAAACAAATATTAAGTGAATCTCAATTTAGGAAATCTTATTGTCACTTTAGTCTATGTGAAGGCCAAAGGAAATTTTGTTTCTCTACGAATTTGAAAGGATTGGGAGGAAATTAAACCCCATCTTAGCATATGGGAAGGTCAAGCTCTTAGATCTATTATATCCTTTAATTACCATTCACTATGGTAATCTCTGATTTTTTTGTATGAAGGAAAGTTGTAGTTGGAAGATAGTATGGTTTTTAGCTTTGAGATTTTTCGAAAAGGCAACAATACTATAAGAGGCACATTGATGCCCAGAATTGGCACTAGGTGTCTTGGTTGGAGATAAAAAATAAATTTTACTAATTAACCAACCCAAATAGGCTAGTATTTGATTAAATGAAATACATTATCCCTCACCATTTTCTGGTAATATAAGATTTGCATTCTCCTTATGCCTAGTGGAAGGAATGGAAATAGAACAAGTCTAAGGCATTTAAAAGGCACAAACTAGTTGGGGGATACAAGTGTCTCTATCATAAACCTATCTTAGATTATCGATGTAATAATCTTTGACAACTTAGATCTAAGAAAACAGTTAGAAAAACAGGATCATGGAGCAATAAAATAAAACACACGTGGAAATAAAACACAAAAGATACACAGTTTAATAGAGACACAGATATATGTAGTTCACCCAGTGTGGGCTACATCCACCAAAGAAATTTCCAGGTCCTTCCTTTATTATTATCCAACAAATGAAGGGATACAACCTACAACAAACTCGTTGTAACTTCCTCTTCTTTTTCTCACAGTATCCTCTCTTAGAATACAATATTCGCTATAATCCCTAGCCACAATACATTTCCCTCATAAAAGAGGGTTTCCTACTAGGGAAAAAAAAAACCCTAACATAATTTCTACCATTAGATCTGTGACCTTATAATGAACGGTCCATATTTACAATGAAATTACAATATACATGTCAATTTTCACATGCAACACTATGTGACTAATTTTCAAATCTAAAAACTTCTTCCTAGTGAACTAACAGTACAACCCTAGTTGTTATCACTGAATAATTTTACACTGAAAATTATTGATTGAAATTATATGCAAGCTGAAACAACAAGATCAAAGATTAATCACTATTACACATGAGACACACATTTCAGTGGTATAACCTTGTTAACTTCAGAATTTCTGAGGGAAAAACCATCCCTCCCAACCAATACAATATCACCAAATTTGAGGAAAACCTTGTCCTCCAATAACCATACAAATTAGAAAACAAAACCTTAGTAATTTACTAGAAATTTATTTTTCCCACAAATTTGTTGCAGACCTCCTGTACGGACTGTTGATGTCATATGTATTGTTGCTAATGTCATCATATACAGACCTGCTCCTGCATAAAAAACATGTATTGATGTACGCGATTGTCCCTTATGCAACTCGTGTGCATCCCCACTGCCACCCTGGTACACACGCGATTGTGCCCACTACAACCCACGTACATGTAAAAAAAAATTGACTTCCTTTGCACGTGCATCCTTCCTCACTTTCCACATTTTATCCAAAAACCCTAGGCCATATTTCCTAGGTACAAAAGTCTCCTTGCCACTATTTCCATACTCCCTAGCACAAGTGTTTACTCACTTACGCTAACTCCATGATGCCACAATGATGAAATGCCACAATGACTTCTCTCCTTTATATACAAGTATAATGAGTGAGTTTAGGAGCCCTTCCTAAACTCAACAACTAATTAGAGTATTTTATTCCTCTTTGTGGGTGTGGCACCCCTACACAAGCCCACAAAGCCTATAATATTTCCTATGAGGCCCTAGACTCATTCCGAGGCCGATTTCACTGAAACGAAATGTTGATATGGTGCCAACGAAGATTCCCACATGTCTGAGACCCTAGAATCTTGTGGGAATACCTTTGAAACTATAAAAATAAACACTCCCTCTTATCTAGGGAGGTATTCTCCACCACTCCTAATTTTTCCCTGAAGTAGACAAAATTCCCCTTCACTAGGGGTTTGGTGAGAATATATGCAATCTGCTCATTTGTGGAAATGTGCTAGAGATTCATTGCTCCCTTCTATACTATGTCTTTTATTAAGTGATATATGATCTCAATGTGTTTTGACCTGTCGTGAAACAACGGATTCTCTAAAAGCTTGATAAAACTATGATTGTCATAATGAATCATGGTGGGCTCCAAATCTTGGACAAATAGTCCTGCAAGAAGCTTGCGAAGAAAAATAGCCTCACAACTTGCCAAACTGGTTTCCATATACTCTTCCTCCACTGATCTAAGTGCCATGGAATTTTGCTTCCTTCTATACCAAGAAACCATTGTTGATCCTATGCTGGAACAACCACCAGAAGTTCTCTTCCTTTCAACTGCACTACCTGCCCAATTTGAGTTTGAATATCCATGTAACCTCACTCTATCAGGTTCGACATATCTCAAACCAAATCTGACTGTACCCCAAATATATCTAATCACATGTTTTGTTGCTACCCAATGCACTTTTCTTGGCTCAACCATGAACTGACTCAAGGTGTTGACAGAAAAACATATATTTGGTTTGGTATTAACCAGATACATGAATGACCAAATCAAATGCATGTACATCATGTGAGCCACCAAGTCTGAATCTGAGGCCCCCATCTATTAAATTTGGTGGTCATGGATTTAGTCATGGACTTATAGTCCATCATCCCAAATCTATTCAGTATCTCAATTGCATACTTCCCTTGTACAAGGAAGATCTCTCTGGGTTGTTGACACTCCTCTCATACCAAGAAGTAATGCATCAATCCAATATCCTTCATCTTGATGCATTACTTCAACATATAACACCAATATGATAGGATCCTTACAAACCTTTAGAAGATATAGGTTGGGGTCTACGTCATTCTTGGTGAAGCCCGGGCTCTGCAAATACCCATCCATCCTCAAGTATCGTACCCTAGGTGCCTGCTTGATTCCACACAATGCCTTCTTCAACCTGCACACATGAGTTTTCCTCCCATGTACCTCAAATGATTTAGGTTTCTCTCTGTACACCTCCTCCTCAATCACACCATTGAGAAACATTGTCTTCACATCCATCTGATTGATATTCCACTTCATAACTGAAGTGAGAGAAATAACCATCCTGGTAGAATTATACCTAGCTACTCGAGCAAAGGTCTCCTCATAGTCTACTCCCTATTTCTGGGAGAACCCTCTTGCTACGAACATTTCCTTATACTTATCAATATTTACATATGTAGTATGCTTGATCTTGTAGATCCACTTGGAACAAGAACCTGCCCATCAAAAAATGTCATTGCATATCCTCTGTCCTCCATGGAAAAGATAGAAAGAAGTTCTTCTTCAGTCCAGGTACATACAACACTCACTGATCTTGAGAGGATTTCCGGATTTTAGCTGAAACGAAATTGTTCCAACTCCCTTGACTGCATACTTAGCATTATCCCCAAGTTCCACTTGCAATCGTGAGTTATGCTATGTTAGGCTAGTGAGTGATTTCTATGACCATGTCATATGACAAGAAGCTCCACTATCCACCAACCAATTCTCCATGGTGACCTGCCCAAAATAAGAACAAGAACAACACTCCTCTAGTGTTGTAGCCAAGAAATGTGTGTCAGTATGATCCCCTTCTCTTCAAATCCCAATCTTTGATTCCATATCAATATTCACATGCAACTCTATGTGACTAATTTTCAGATCTGAAAATTGCTTCCTAGTGAACTAACAGTAAAATCCTAGTTGTTATCACTGAACAATTTTACACGGAAAATTATTTACTGAAATTATATGCAATAGAAACAAAAAGATCAAAGATGAATCATCAATACACATGCGACACAAATTTTAGTTCTATAACCTTGTTAACTTCAGAAATTATGAGGGAAAAACCATCCCTCCCAACCAATTCAATATCACCAAATTTGAGGACAACCTTGTCCTCCATTAACCATACAAATCAGAAAACCAAACCTCAACAATTTACTGGAATTTCTTCTTCCCACATATTTGTTGCAGACCTCCTGTGTGGCCTGCGGATGTCACCTGTACTACTACTGATGTCACCCTGTACATACCTACTCCTACTGAGAAACCCTATATGGATGTGGGTGACTGTCCCTTCTGCAACTCAGGTACATATGTTATTGTCCCCACTGCAACCCACGTACATACATGAATTTTCCCACTGCAGCCTTCGCACATGTAGGAAAAACTTGGTTTCCTTCGCACATGTGTCCCTCCTCACTTTCAACATTTGATCAAGAAACCCTAGGCCAGATCACCTAGGTGAAAAAGTCTCCTTGCCACTATTTCCATTCTCCCTAGCACAAGTGTTTACTCACTTATGCTAACTCCATGATGCCAAATTATGAAATGTCACAATGAATTCTATCCTTTATATACAAATATAATGAGTGAGTTTAGTATCCCTTCCTAAAATAAACATTTAATTATAATATTTTGTTCCTCTTTGCGAGTGTGGCATCCCCACATAATCCCACAAATCCCATCATATTTCCCATGAGGCCCTAGCCTCATTCTGGGGTCGATGTCACTGGAAAAAAAGGTTGATCTAGTGCCAACGAAGATTCCCACATGCCTGACACCCCAGTCTCTTATGGGAATGCCTCCGAATGCACAAAAATCAACATAGGTTTTTAAAGAAGCCATCAAAAATATTAATTGGAGGGAATGTACTAATAATGTAATAATTAGGTTCATAGCCAATCTTCTGGACTTTAAAATCATTACCAATTGGAGACAAATTACCTTGTTGAGTGTCTAGCTATTGAATCCTATCCAAGACCATAGTCATGCATATCATGTACATATTGCTTAATATCATTCTCCAAAAACAAAAGTTTCATTAGAGGTAAATTCATTTTGGATAGTGTCATAGCAAGTGGGAAGGCATGTCATAGGCCAAATGTCTCAAATTCAACACCATATTAAGTCTTAATTAAGATTGATTTTGAAAATCTAATGAAAGTTTGAGTGGACATTAATTTTGGCCTTACTTGAGGCCTTGGGTTTTTATAATTATTTCTTAAAGTAGTGGATGAAATATCTTCTCATAATCCTTAACTTTCCTATCAATAAATAAATTAAAACAAAGGGTTCAAGGATCTTCAAATCCATTTGAGAAGGTTTCTGGTTGGCCCTACCTTTATATGGCATATCAACAGAAGCATTAACCTATCTCATTTATCCATGAGTCAGTTAGCTAATTATCAAAGGCATTCATATTCTAAAGTAGGGTGTTGGGAAATTAGCAAATGAACACTTTTTATATGACTCTTTTCTCACTATTATTGATGACCATGTCTCCATAGATAAGAATATGCATTGCCTCTTTCTATTTTGTGATGCATTGGGCTCAACAATCCAATGTGACAGTGACTCAATGTTGCATACAAATCCTTTACAACCTTTCTTCTTATCTTATTGAAAAGGGATGATATCATAGCCAACTTGTCTAGATCTTTAAGTTCCTTAACTTCCACTTTCCCTTTAGGCCTCACCTGAGGACCTTTGGGATATGGTTTTTCAACATGTGGAAATGGAAGATTGAGGAGTTGTTGATGAATCTTATGGATCTACTTACCAAATTTTAGATATGTACAAAATTCCTAGTAGCCACCTATTTTACTAGTCCATGTGTTGGGTCCCATCTACTAGTGCTTACTAGTGGCTTGAGAAGTCTTTGCATAATATTATTCAAGTCAATATAGATGGGGGGATAAAAGGATTTCATAGAGTATTCATGGATGCATTAGAATGATTATTACAACACATACCTAAGCCAAAAAACTTTAGGACAAATGAGGTATTAGAGAATTTGAAGGTAATGGAGCCTGGAAGGTGCCCCCAAGGAATTCCATTTACTTAGGAACTCCCCTTGGAAACAAATATTAAGTGAATCACAATTTATGAAATCTTATTGTCACTTTAGTCTATGTGAAGGCCAAAGGAACTTTTGTTTCTCTAGGTATTTGAAAGGATTGGGAGGAAATTAAACCCCATCTTAGCATATGGGAAGGTCAAGCTCTTAGATCTATTATATCCTTTAACTACCATTCACTATGGTAATCTCTGATTTTTTTGTATGAAGGAAAGTTGTAGTTGGAAGTTAGTATGGTTCTTAGCTTTGATATTTTTCGAAAAGGCATCAATACTATTAGAGGCATATTGATGCCCAAAATTGGCATTAGGTGTCTTTGTTGGAGCTAAAAGATAAATTTTAGTAATTGACCAACCAAAATAGGCTAGTATTTGATTAAATGAAATAAATTATTCTTGACCCTTTTCTGGTAATGTAAGATTTTCATTCTCCTTATGCCTAGTGGAAGGAGTGGAAATAAAACAAGGCTAAGGCATTTAAAAACCAAAAACTAGTTGAGGGATACAAGTGTCTCTATCATAAACCTATCTTATATTATCGGTGTAATAATCTTTGACAACTTAGATCTAAGAAAACAGTTAGAAAAACAGGATCGTGGAGCAATAAAATAAAACAAATGCGGAAATAAAACACATAAGATACACAGTAAAATAGAGACACAGATATGCGTGGTTCACACAGTGTGGGCTACGTCCACCAGAGAAATTGCCAGGTCCTTCCTTTATTATTATCCAGCAAATGAAGGGATACAACCTACAACAAACCTGTTGTAAATTCCTCTTCTTTCTCTCGCAGTCTCCTCTCTCATAATACAATATTCACTATAATCCCTAGCCGCAATACATTTCCCTCATAAAAGAGGGTTTCCTGCTAGGGAAAAAAGCCCTAACATAATTTCTACCGTTAGATCTGTGACCTTATAGTGAACGGTCCAGATTTACAATGAAATTACAATATACATGTGAATTTTCACATGCAACACCATGTGATTAATTTTCAAATCTAAAAATTTCTTCCTAGTGAACTAACAGTACAATCCTAGTTGTTATCACTGAATAATTTTACATTGAAAATTATTGATTGAAATTATATGCAGTGGAAACAACAAGATCTTAGATTAATCATTAATACACATGAGACAAACATTTTAGTTCTATAACCTTGTTAACTTCTGAAATTCTGAGGGAAAAAACAGCCCTCCCAACCAATACAATATCACCAAATCTGAGGAAATCCTTGTCCTCCAATATCCATACAAATCAGAAAACAAAACCTTAGCAATTTACTAGAAATTTGTTTTTCCCACAAATTTGTTACAGGCCTCCCATATGGACTATTGATGTCATATGTATTGTTTCAAATGTCATCCTATAGAGACCTTATCCTACACATAAACCATGTATTGATGTACGTGATTATCCCTTATGCAACTCACTTGCATATGTGAATGTCCCCACTGCAACCCGCGTACACACGCGATTGTACCCACTACAACCCATGTACATGTAAAAAAAAAATGACTTCCTTCGCACGTGCGTCCTTCCTCACTTTCCACATTTTATCCAAAAACCCTAGGCTAGATTTCCTAGGTACAAAAGTCTCATTGCCACTATTTCCATACTCCCTAGCACAAGTGTTTACTCACTTATGCTAACTCCATGATGCCACAATGATGAAATGTCACAATGACTTCTCTCCTTTATATACAAGTATAATGAGTGAGTTTAGGAGCCCTTCCTAAACTCAATAACTAATTAGAGTATTTTATTCCTCTTTGTGGGTGTGGCACCCCTACACAAGCCCACAAAGCCTATAATATTTCCCATGAGGCCCTAGACTCATTCCGAGGCCGATTTCACTGAAACGAAAGGTTGATATGGTGCCAACAAATATTCCCACATGTATGAGACACTAGCCTCTTTTGGGAATACCTTTGAAACTACAAAAATAAACACTCTCTCTTATCTAGGGAGGTATTCTCCACCACTCCTAATTTTTCCCTGAAGTAGACAAACTTCCCCTTCACTAGCGGTTTGGTGAGAATATCTGTAATCTTCTCATCTATGGAAATGTGCTAGAGATTCATTGCTCCCTTATGTACTATGTCTTTGATAAAGTGATATATGAACTCAATGTGTTTTGACCTGCCGTGAAACAATGGATTCTATGAAAGCTTCATACAACTATGATTGTCACAATGAATCATGGTGGGCTGCAACTCCTAGATAAATAGTCCTGCAAGAAGCTTGCGAAGTTAAATAGCCTCACAACTTGCCAAACTGGCTGCAATATACTCTTCCTCCACTGATCTAAGTGCCATGGAATTCTATTTCCTACTATACCAAGAAACCATTGTTGATCCCAGGCTAGAACAACTACCATAAGTTCTCTTCCTTTCAACTGCACTACCTGCCTAATTTGAGTGTGAATATCCATGTAACCTCACTCCATCACCTTCGACATATCTCAAACCAAATCTGAATGTACCCCAAATATGCCTAAGCACATGTTTTTTTTCTACCCAATGCACTTTCCTTAGCTCAACCGTGAACCGACTCAAGGTGTTGACAACAAAACATATATTTGGTCTGGTATTAACCAGATACATCAATGACCCATTCAATTGTTGTACATCATGGGATCCACCAAGTCGGATTTTGAGGCACCCATCATATTCAATTTGGTGGTCATGGGTGTAGTCATGGACTTATAGTCCATCATCCTGAATCTATTTAGTATCTCAATTGCATACTTCCCTTGTCCAAGGAAGATCTCTCTGGGTTTCTAACACACCTCTAATACCAAGAAGTAATGCATCAATCCAATATCCTTCATCTCGAACTCTAAGGCCAATTCTCTTTTGCACATGGTAATGAGTTTCTCAACCCCTATGAGGAACAAATCATCAACATATAACACCAATATGATAGGACCCTTACAAACCTTTAGAATATATGGGTTGGGATCTACGTCACTCTTGGTTAAGCCCGGGCTCTGCAAATACCCATCAATCCTCGAGTATCGTACCCTAGGTGCCTACTTGAGTCCATACAATGCCTTCTTCAACCTGCACACATGATTTTTCCTCCCATGTACCTCAAATGATTTAGGTTTCTCTATGTATACCTCCTCCTCAATCACACCATTGAGAAACATTGTCTTCACATCCATCTGATTGATATTCCACTTCATAATTGAAGCAAGAGAAATAACCATCCTGGTAGAATTATACCTGCCCACTCGAAAAAATGTCTCCTCGTAGTCTACTCCCTCTTTCTGGGAGAACCCTCTTGCTACGAACCTTTCCTTATAATTCTAAATATTTCCATCTGTAGTATGCTTGATCTTGTAGATCCACTTGGACCAATAACCTACCCATCAAAAAGTGTCATTGCACATCCTCTGTCCTCCATGGAAAAGATAGAAAGAAGTTCTTCTTTAGTCCAGGTACATACAACGCTCACTCATCTTGAGAGGCTTTATAGATTTCATATGAAATGAAGTTGTTCCAACTCCCTTGACTGCATACATGGCATTATGCCCAATTTCTACTTGGAATCGTGGGTTCTACTCTGTTATACTAGTGAGTGATTTCTATGACCCTGCCATATGACGAGAAGATCCACTATCTACCAACCAATTCTCCATGGTGACTTGCCTGAAATAAGAAAAAGAACATTACTCCTCTAGTGTTGTAGACAACAAATGTGTCTCAATATGATCCCCTTCTCTTCAAATCCCAAGCTCTGATTGCATATCAATTTTCAGATCTGAAAACTGCCTTCTAGTGAACTAACAGTAAAATCCTAGTTGTTATCACTGAACAATTTTACACAAAAAATTATTGACTGAAATTATATGCAGTAGAAACAACAATATCAAAGATGAATCATCAATACACATGAGACACAAATTTCAGTTTTATTACCTTGTTAACTTAAGAAATTATGAGGGAAAAACCACCCCTCCCAACCAATTCAATATCACCAAATCTGAGGACAACCTTGTCCTCCAATAACCATACAAATTAGAAAACCAAACCTCAACAATTTACTGGAAATTTCTTCTTCCCAAAAATTTGTTTCTTACCTCATGTGTGACCTACTGATGTCACCTTGTATAGACCTACTCCTGCCCAAAAACCCTGTATGGATGTGGGTGACTGCCCCTTCTGCAACTCAGGAACATATGTTATTGTCCCCACTGCAACCCGCATACATACATGAATTTTCCCACTGCAACCTGCATACATGTAGGAAAAACTCATCTTCCTTCACATGTGTGTCCTTCCTCACTTTCCACATTTGATTCAGAAACCCTAGGTGAGATCGCCTAGGTGAAAAGGCTCCTTTCCAATATTTCCATACTGTTTACTCACTTATGCTAACTCCATGATGCCAAATGATGAAATGTCACAATGACTTCTCTCCTTTATATACAAGTATAACGAGTGAGTTTAGTATCCCTTCCTAAACTCAACAATTAATTATAATACTTTATTACTCTTTGTGAGTGTGGCATCCCCACACAATCCCACATATACCATCTTCTTTCCCATGAGGCCCTAGCCTCATTCTGGGGCCGATTTCACTGAAAACAAAGGTTGATCTAGTGCCAACAAATATTCCCACATGTTTGACACCCTAGTATCTTATAAGAATGCCTCTGAATGTACAAAAATCAACATAGGTATATAAATAATCCATAAAAAAATATTAATTAGAGGGAATGTACTAACAATGTAATAATTAGGTTCATAGACAATCTTCTAGACTTTAAACTCATTACCAATTGGATTCAAATTACCTTGTTGAGTGTCTATCTATTGAATCCTAGCCAAGACCATATTGATGCATATCATGTACATCTTGCTTACTATCATTCTCCAAAAAAAAAAAAATTATTAGAGGTAAATTCATTTTGGATAGTGTCATAGCAAGTGGGAAGGCATGGCGTAGGCCAAATGTCTCAACTTCAACACCATATTAAGTTTTCATTAATATTTATTTTGAAAAGCTAATGAAAGGTTGAGTGGACGTTAATTTTGTCCTTGCTTGAGGCCTTGGGTTTTCATAATTCTTCCTTAAAGTAGTGAATGAAATCTCTTCTCATAATCCTTAACTTCCCTATCAATAAATAAATTAAAACAAAGGGTGCAAGGCTCTTCAAATCCATTTGAGAAGGTTTTTGGTTGTCCCTACCTTTATATGGCATATCAACAGAAGCATTAACCTATCTCATTTCTCCATGAGTCATTTAGGTAATTATCAAAGGCATTCATCTTCCAAAGTAGGGTGTTGGGAAATTAGCGAATAAACACTTTTTGTATGACTCTTTTCTCACTATTATTGATGACCATTTCTCCATAGATAAGAATATGCATTGCCTCTTTCTATTTTGTGATGCATTGAGCTCCACAATCCAATGTTCCAGTGACTCGATGTTGCATACAAATCCTTTACAACATTTTTTCTTATCTTATTGATAAGGGATGATCTCATAGCCAACTTGTCTAGATCTTTAAGTTCCTTGACTTCCACTTTCCCTTTATGCCTCACCCGAGGACCTTTGGGATATGGTTTTTCAGCATGTGGAAATGGAAGATTGAGGAGTTGTTGATGAAGCTTATGGATCTACTTACCAAATTTTAGATATGTACAAAAGTCCTAGTAGCCACCTATTTTACTAGTCCATGTGTTGGGTCCCATCTACTAGTGCTTACTAGTGGCTTGAGAAGCTTTGCATAACATTATTCAAGTCAATATAGATGGGGGGGTCAAAGGATTTCATAGATTATTCATGGATGCATTAGTATGACTGTTACAACACATACCTAAGCCAAAAGACTTTAGGAAAAATGAGATATTAGGGAATTTGAAGGTATTGGAGCTTGGAAGGTGCTCCCAAGGACTTCCATTTACTTAGGAACTCCCCTAGGTAAGAAATATTAAGCGAATCTCAATTTATGAAATCTAATTGTCACTTTAGTCTATGTGAAGGCCAAAGGAACTTTTGTTTATCTAGGTATTTGAAAGGATTGGAAGGAAATTAAACCCCATCTTAGCATATGGGAAGGTCAAGCTCTTATATCTATTATATTCTTTAATTACCATTCACTATGGTAATCTCTTATTTGTTTGTATGAAGGAAAGTTGTAGTTGGAAGTTAGTATGGTTTTTAGCTTTGATATTTTTCGAAAAGGCATCAATACTACTAGAGGCACATTGATGCCCAAAATTGGCATTAGGTGTCTTGGTTGGAGCTAAAAGATAAATTTTAGTAATTGACCAACCCAAATAGGCTAGTATTTGATTAAATGAAATAAATTATTCTTGACCCTTTTTTGGTAATGTAATATTTGCATTCTCCTTATGCCTAGTGGAGGGAATGGAAATAGAACAAGGCTAAGGCCTTTAAAAGGCACAAACTAGTTGGAGGATACAAGTGTCTCTATCATAAACCTATCTTAGATTATTGGTGTATCAATATTTGACAACTTAGATCTAAGAAAACTGTTAGAAAAAACAGGATCACGGAGAAATAAAATAAAACAAATGCAGAAATAAAACACAGAAGATACATAGTACAATAGAGACACATATATACGTGGTTCACCCAGTGTGGGTTGTGTCCACCAGAGAAATTTCAAGGTTCCTCCTTTATTATTATCTAGCAAATGAAGGGATACAACCTATGGAAAACCCATTGTAACTTCCCCTTCTTTATCTCACAGTCTCCTCTCTCAGAATACAATATTCGCTATAATCCCTAGCCACAATACATTTCCCTCATAAAAGAGGTTTGTCTACTAGG
>JASDQU010503961.1:27980-39292 GCA_032191745.1 Picea mariana
GAATCCATTTCCTCCTTCATGCCTTGCTCCCACTTCTTTTTGGTGTCTATCTGCATTACCTCTTCATAACATTTTGGTTCACCAGAATCAGTCAATAATAAATAATACAATGAAGGAGAGTATCGTTTAGTGGGTATACTTAATCTGGTAGATATTCTAACCACACTTGCAGGATTTTGAGGTACTTGTTTCTCCCATTGTTGTACATTTTTATTTTCTCGTTCCTTTGGAAGTTCATTTCCAGTGATCTCATCAAGCACTATGTATTATGGTTTTTCTTTTTCCTATTTCTTTCCCTAGAAATGAACTTTGTACATGACCTTCTCATTGAATATGACATCTCTACTCCTAATGATTTCGTTATTTTCATAATCCCATAAGCAATAACCAAAATCATTAACACCATATCCAATAAAGGTACACTTCTTTGATTTTACCTCAATCTTTGTTCTATTTTATATATCAATATGGACAAATGTTTCACAACCGAAAGCCTTCAAAAAAGAATAGTTTACATTTTTCCTGTCCATGCCTCCTCTATAATTCTACCATCCAAAAGAGTTTGAAAGTCCTCTATTTATTAAGTAAACAACAGTATCTACAACATCTGCCCAGAACTGTGAGAGAAAACCAACATGCAATCTCATACTCGTTGCACGCTCCATGATTGTCCTATTCATCCTTTTTGACACACCATTTTCTTGTGGTGTTCTTGGAAGTGTCTTCTCTCTATGAATCACATGGTATGAGAAGTAATCATCAAACTCCTTGATGCAATATTCACCTCGATTATCTGATTTGAGACACTTCAACCTTTTTCCTATCTCATTCTCAACCAAATCTTTCCATTTCTTAAAAGTATCAAAAACATCATTTTTTTGTCGAATGCAATAAACTCAAGTTTTTCTAGTTGCATCATCAATAAAGGTAACATAATAATGAGAGCCACCAAGAGATGATACTTGATATGGTCCCCATACATCTGTATGCACAAACTCTAACCTTTCACTCTTCTTTTCTTTTCCAACTCTGAGAAATTTGACTCTCTTTTGTTTTCCATAAACACAATGTTCATAGCAGTACAAATCAATTTGTTTAAGGTCTTGTTGATGGGTGTAAATGACACATCGTCAAATGGAAGGTCAAATCCGGACTGGGGTTGTCTAATTAACCCAAGTCATTTGGTATGATCTAACTCGACGGGTTTAATGGCTCCGTTAGCCAACTAAAGTCCTAAAAACAGTAAAAGAAATAAAATAATCTAAAGCTATGATTATAACAAATGATATATTACTTACTAATGTTTATTAAAAAGAAACACAAATATACAAATGATTATAAACAATCTATATACAGTTTACAAGGTTTACTTGAAATATTGCAAAAATGAATGTTCATAATTATGTTTCATGAAATATTTAACAATCTATTATAAATGATTATAAAAAATCTATATACAGTTAACAAGGTTTACTTGAAATATTGCGAAAATGAATGTTCATAATAATAAGATAAAGTAAGAACATAAATATTTTTGTTTTTTTAATGTTTAAATATTTTAAACTAATAAATACTAAACAAATACAACTGGAACAATGACACGGAAATAGTCAAAGTTAATTAATGCAATCATTGTCTCATTCATATATAAACAAATATGAATAAAAGAAAACAATGCACCTACTAACCTCTCATTGATCAGCTAAATTCATCTATCTGTATTTGTATGGGTTCCTCTTAACATGTGTCAAGTGTAAACCTATGACAAAAACAAGCATAATACTTCCTGAAGAAATTCAAGGAAGTGTTTCATATTCTGGAGCGTGTTTATAATGATAGAAAGACAAATAATTATATATCTTGTGACCTTGAAATGTCCAATAACTGAAAATGAAAGAAATTTCAATTCTCGGGAATGGTGTTACCAGCTATCTAGCATCAGATGTAAACTCAAAATACTTGAATAGATGATCAGTCACAGATATAAACTAAACCAAAAGATAATGAACAACATAAAGAAAAGCATGATATAAAATATTATGTGTAGAATTGACGAAAGCTAATTCGACACAGATAACATTTCACATCAAGAAATTACATAAGAAGACAATGAAAAAACACTGCAAAGTCTACACAGAACGAAATCCAAAGAGTAAACTTCTTTCTCATATAGTTTCAAACAAAATATGTTCATCATATGGTCCAGGAAGAACTTTTGGGATAATAGACTCTTAAAGATTGAAAAAATTAATATATAAATGATAGCAATTAACCATGTATTGATAAAATAGACTAAAGATAATAAAAATCAATGCATAATCAATTATTCAAATAATATGAAGATATTATAATGAAAATAAAACCATTTTACTCACAGGACAAAATCCATTAAGCAACCTAGAATTTCATATTCTTCTTTGAAAATATGTGTCCATTCTCCCAAAGATTCCAACCATCCATTACTCCATTTGAAAAAAAAAAGGTTTACAAAAGAAATAATATACAAAAGAGAAAGGATCAAAATCCTCCTCTCCATTTCTTGGATCTCAATAGCTCTGAACTTTCTCATATATTTATACAATGAATGAACAGTCTGGGCGTCACTAATAATTTCCGTCACCTGAAATTTTCCTCATAAAGAGACACAAATATCTCTCAAATTGTTTATTTGTTTGGGAAAATTCTCGCGTGTAAGATAAATGGGTCCATTGTGGAGATGGGTTTTCAACTGTTTCTTCAAATTCCTCACGGTTTGGCTACAATCAATCCTGCAAATCGTTTGTTTGTTCTTGATGCATTTCCAAATTTTATCTATTGTTGCTCATAAACTTATTTGCATCAATCCAATATTATTTTTGGATCAATCATCTTGAACGTATTTAGATAATAAATTCACGCCATAATCAAATCCATACCAAATAAATGCTAATAGAAACACTTGAAACAAAAAGAAACCTAAATTAATAACCTAAAAATTGTGAATAAAACAAAATCTAGAACAATAAAATTAAAATGAATTTAAACTAACTATAAGTTCTAAACAAACATTGTTTATATTTTCCTTTCAAATATGATCTTAAAATTCTAGAAGCTTCAAGTTGATGGAGAGGAGAAAAATATTAATTTTGGGTTTTCACAAAATCAAACAAATGATAGATAATTCTTTTTTTTATTATTTTATTTTTATTTTGAAATGAGATGCAAACTAACAAAATAATTTAATTAATTAAACCTACCAAATGATTTTGTGAAAATGATTGTTAATGAGCAAAAGACGAAAACATAATAATAATTTAAATGAAAGTAAAAGTTGATAAAAATTAAGGTTTTCGTTTAAATTAAGATTTCTATGTTTGTCTCTCCCTCATTCAAATTTGATCAAATGTGAACAAATGTCATAGAAAATATGTGTCATAATAAAAACTCCCAAATTATGAAGCTCGTCCATCAACATTAAAACTCTGTAGAAAGGAAAACAAAATGGCATTTAAATTTCATGAAATTCAAACCAAACAAAAGAAAAGAATATAAAATCAAACCAACCTCGAAACAAAGCAAACCAATACTAATCCAATCAAGTCAAGGGGAAACAAACGAAGAATCCAAGTAAAATTTTGAGGGACCCTAGATTTTGATTAAAGAAAAAGAAGGGGGTTGTTGGGGCCCAAGAAATGGCGACTTACTGGGTGAAGCAGTTATCTCTGACTTATTAAACTTTCATCGTAGAGAAGAAGAATAAGACTTGGATATAATTTTTAAGTTGCTTTGAAACAAATCCACTTTAATATTACACAATGTTAAGACTAGCTTAGATTTATAGAAAAATATCAGAAAAGAAGAAAATAATTATTTTACAGATGATTATAACCTAAAGTTGTGTTTTAATCAAAGAGTCACGATGTTTATAAAATGACTTCAATACCATTGACAGAGCCACTGCTTCCAGTAGGTGTCCATAGCCTCGGAAGGGATGACATTTAACCCACTCAAATGCTTTAATCTCATGCAATAGTTGTATCCACATGATGTATACTTCCATAAAATTTAATTTAAAATCATATACCTACTACCTCTCAACCCAACATTGCTTTGCTGCCAGCAGGCCTGTTCAGTACCCCGACGAAGTTGTCTTGGTATCATGTGTGCATTTACCCGCTGCTAGCGAGCCTGTTCAGTACCCCGCCGGGTTTACACATACTTCCCACACTTAAGTGCTTCCAACCCTCTTATGCCACTTTTAAATAATAATAAAATTATAGATTTATTGATGACAAAGAGAGCGGGGTGATGCTGGAGGTTAATTGCAATACAGGTGAACGATTGATCATTTTTTTTTCTTTCAAAACTAGAAGTTTTATCATGGTTTAGAGATTTTAGATTTCATTTAAGAAATCATCTAGAGAATGGGGAAGCACTTAAAAGTTATTCCTTAAGAATATGGGCGGCATAAAAAGTCTAAGGATAATTGTAATTCCCAAAGATCTTGACACATTTTAGGGGTAATACTCTGACAAAGACTGTTTAGGATTTCATAGTACTCAATTGACTTACAAATCAATTATCTGAGTTGAACCTTAACATCAAAAACTATTTGAACTGTTTCAAATTGCTTTCAAAAAAATAAGTCTTGAAATGAATGCTTCATTCGACAATCGCTCTTTGATCAGAAATATAATTATTCAAAAAGACAGACAAGAAGAAAGTTCAATCAAAGAAATCAAAAAAATATATACACACAACAAACTGAATCAAATTTTATTAATGGGATTCAAAATTAGAAGTATATCAAAACAAACAAAATCGAAATAGCAAAAGCACACTTTCAGAAACAATTTTGGCCAAAGATAAACTCGAGATTTGGGATCTACTAACATCCCACTGTAAAATAAAGGAAGAACTAAATCATATAAAATCTCATGTGTGAGCAAGTTCTTTTCTTAAGATAGTGATGCACAAGATGTTACTTTGACCAAGCATTATCATTAAAAATAAAAGAAAATAGAAAAATCATTACCAATATGAGTGCAATCTTACTCGTGGCACCTTGGGTCAGGGTTGAATTGATAGTTCAAATTTGTTTATCTCTTTACTTTCCATTTAAAATTTTCATGATGATACTGCATTTTTGAAAATAAATATTCAACGAAAAGCAAAGAGAAAAATATTTAAAGTGGACTTCTCTGACAACATTCATATTATGGTTCTCTTGGTGTGCCTACTTGTTTTCATAACTGCATTATTACAAAGAGAAACACAAAGAAATAAAACTAAAGGAAACCTACTCCTACACCTACTCTAAACTACTAAATAGATCAAAACGCTAAGTAAAATCATATTTCCAGTGTAGCCACAAGAGCATCTTCAATCCTGCAAGGCATAGAAAATAAAAAATCAGAATAAAATAATGTAGTATTTGCATATACAAAAGAAATATTTCATGCTTACCTCCTATATATTCTTTTAAAAACAAAACAATCACGACCTTACCATTTTTTTGAAACTTCTTGATGTATGAATCCTCCAACCATTATGTGATCTTGTCGTGATATGGATCATAATGGCATGGAAGAGTGTAAGTAAGTTTGGAAAACTTGTCAATATTATGGGGACCTAACATAACCATCAACCAAGGCCAAAGTGCTCCATCCTCTTGAAAATTCTCCAAGTGTTCATAACTTTCTTCACATGGAGGATCTAAAAAAATCATGTCATGCTTACTTCCTAGATATATAGGTAGAACCAAAGCAAGCACAACTTTATCTTTATTATGAAGATTTTTTAGATACGAATCTTCAAGCCATTCTAAGATACTATCATAAAAATTAGGATGCAAACTATGACTTTGATGAAATGGATATATCAACGGGGAACACATCATAAGAGGATTCATTACATCAATTAGATTATTGGTTTGAACGCTGCCTTTGATGAGATTGATTGTTTCAAAATGTGACGCATAAACATTAAAATTTGAACTAATCAAAGAACGAATATGCAATGTCGAATATTTGATCTCCATAAGAATGAGTGCATTGTCTTTTTCAAAACTAAATTGTGTAAAATCATCTTGCAACATGGTTTTTTTTCCATGCGAATGATGAAAGTGAAAGAGAATCAAATATGACTTCATAAATGTTATGTTTGGAATTAATTTCACCAATTCTTGGCATATCGAAAATATCTAATTGTGACGGAAAAGAGTAAGATACCGTAGGTAAAGTATCATGTCCACCATAATCTAAGAAGATATCAGGATATAAAGAGTAAAAGGAATCATGAAAAAAATCTCTTGAGCTATGATATTTAGCAATGGTATTCTCAAGACATTCTTCTTCACTTTCCTTAAAACTTTCACTATGTTTTAGTGATAAATTCTTCAACATAATATGATCATCTGAATTTATCTCCTATATGATATATAATTCAAATCTTCCACGACAAACATCTAATCTTTCCTGTGGATAAGGTATTATTTGTGCATCAAGGTTTAAGGTTTCTTCTTCCAATTGCAGATCTACATCTCTAATCTATTTCATTGGAATGTTAGAATGCTTAAGATCTTTTTCATCACCTAAGTGTTCTCCAATAACTGAATTTAAGTACTAATTAGAGAAAGAGTTATAAGAATATGGACATTCACCTTGACCCAACATCAAATAATCTTCCACGACGGTCGAGGGTTGAGTATACAATGATTCAGAGGAAAACCCAATTTGATTGTCGGTAAGAACCTTTTCAATAGGTTCTACCTCCCTTATTTGTTCAAAATTTTCAGATGGATTCCTCTCATCCTGCGAACAAAATTATTCTCGCAATTGAGTGATAGGATTTGTAACCAATTCATCATTTGCGATTGAATATGACTGGATGAAAGGGACACAAGCATCATAGAGGAGATTTAGTACAAATGACATGTCATCAAGATTAAATTTACAAAGAACATGATGGATTCTTGTTGAAAATCCTTCTGGAGATAAATTGTCATTGATTAGTAAAGTCTGAAATCCTTCACATAATTGATTGTAATCATAGTTTTCAAAAGAATATAAAAAATCATCTACAAAATGAAACCAATCAATAATGTGATATGCTGAAAAATACTCAAACCAATGTTTAATTCGACCCCTAAAAGTAAAAGCGAAAAATATGCATAAAACCTTTAAATTACAAATATCATGCTTGATGCATTTACACCAAAACTTGTTAAGATGGTCTTTTGTAGACACATTGCCCCCACAGTCAAAGATGAGTTTGGACAAGAGAGAGACTGTCTCGTTGGGAATATCGGGTAATGAGAAGTGGAAAGCATGTTCCAACATAGTGATTTGGGGAGCCATGGGGAATTAAAAACATTTGAAATGAAGACTCTTGCAAGGCTAGCTTGTCAGTCTGGCCTGCCTTCTAATGCATTTCAAGATAACACAAAAGAAGAATTTATAAATCTAGTACTATGACAGGCTGAGGGGTAAATCATTTAATCATTAAATTTACCTTGGACCTCATTTTAGCGCCATTTGTTGATGGGCGTAAATGACACACCGTCAACTGGAAGGTGAAATCCAGATCGAGGTTGTCTAATTAACCCAAGTCATTTTGTATGATCTGACCCGACGGGTTTAATGGCTCTGTTAGCCAACTAAAGTCCTAAAAATAGTAAAAGAAATAAACTAATATAAATCTATGATTATAACAAATGATATATTACTTACTAATGTTTATTAAAACGAAACGTGAATATACAAATGATTATAAACAATCTATATACAATTTACAAGGTTTACTTGAAATCTTGCAAAAATGAATGTTCATAATAATGTTTCAAAATAAGATAAAGTAAGAACATAAATCTTTTTGTTTTTTTAATGTTTAAAGATTTTAAACTAATAAATATTAAGCAAATACAACTGAAACAATGACACTGAAATAGTCAAAGCCAATTAATGAAATCATCGTTTCATTCATATATAAAAAAACCTGAATAAAAGAAAGCAATGCACCTTCTAACCTCTCACTGATCAACTAAATTTATCTCTATGTATTTGTATGAGCTCCTCTTAACCTATGTCAAGTGTAAACCTATGAAAAAAACAAGAATAATACTTCCTGAAGAAATTCAAGGAAGTGTTTCATATTCTAGAGCGCGTTTATAACGACAGAAAGACAAATAATTATATATCTTGTGACCTTGAAATGTCCAATAACTGAAAATGAAAGAAATTTCAATTCTCGAGAATGGTGTTACTAGCTATCTAGCATCAAATGTAAACTCAAAATACTTGAATAGATGATCAGTCACAGATATAAACTAAACCAAAATATAATGAACAGCGTAAAGAAAAGCATGACATAAAATATTATGTGCAGAACTAATGAAAGCTAATTCGACACAGATAACATTTCACATCAAAAAATTACATAAGAAGACAATGAAAAAATGTTGCAAAGCATACACATGACTAAATCCAAAGAGTAAACTTCTTTCTCATATAGTTTCAAAAAAAATATGTTCATCATATGGTCCAGGAAGAACTTTTGGGATAATAGACTCTTAAAGAGTGAAAAAATTAATATATAAATGATAATAATTAACCATGCATTGATAAAATAGACTAAAGCTAATTTAAATCAATGCATAATAAATTATTCAAAGAATATGAAGATATTATAATGAAAATAAAACCATTTTACTCAGAGAACAAAAGCCATTAAACAATCTAGAATTCCATATTCTTCTTTGAAAATACTTGTCCATTCTCCCAAAGATTTCAACCATCCGTTACTCCATTTGAAAAAAAAAAGTTTACAAAAGAAATAATATACAAAAGAGAAAGGATCAAAATCCTCCTCTCCATTTCTTGGATCTCAATAGCTCTGAACTTTCTCATATATTTATACAATGAATGAACAGTCTGGGTGTCACTAATAATTCCTGCCACCTGAAATTTGTCTCGTAAAGAGACACAAATATCTCTCAAATCATGCATTTGTTTGGGAAAATTCTCACCTGTAAGATAAATGGGTCTATTTTGGAGATGGGTTTTCAACCGTTTCTTTAGATTCCTCACGGTTTGGCTGCAATCAATCCTGCAAAATCGTCTGCTTGTTCTTGACGCATTTCCAAATTTTATCTGTTGTTGCTCATAAACTTATTTGCAGCAATCCAATATTATTTTTGGATCAATCATCTTGAACGTATTTAGATAATAAAATCACGCCATGATCAGATCTCTACCAAATAACTGATAATAGAAATATGTGAAACAAAAAGAAACCTAAATTAATAACCTAAAAATTGTGAATAAAACAAAATCTAGAACAATAAAATTAAAATGAATTTAAACTAACTATAAGTTCTAAACAAACATTGTTTATATTTCCCTTTCAAATATGCTCTTAAAATTCTATAAGCTTCAAGTTGATGGAGAGGAGAAAAATATTAATTTTGGGTTTTCACAAAATCAAACAAATGATAGATAATTCTTTTTTTTATTATTTTATTTTTATTTTGAAATGAGATGCAAACTAACAAAATAATTTAATTAATTAAACCTACCAAATGATTTTGTGAAAATGATTGTTAATGAGCAAAAGACGAAAACATAATCATAATTTAAACGAAAGTAAAAGTTGATAAAAATTAAGGTTTTCATTTAAATTAAGATTTCTATCTTTGTGTCTCCCTCATTCAAATTTGATCAAATGTGACTGAATGTCATAGAAAATATGTGTCCTAATAAAAAATCTCAAATTATGAAGCTCGTCCATCAACATTAAAACTCTATAGAAAGAAAAATGAAATGGCATTTAAATTTCATGAAATTCAAACCAAACAAAAGAAAATAATATAAAATCAAACCAACCTTGAAACAAAGCAAACCAATACCAATCCAATCAAGTCAAAGGGAAACAAACGAAGAATCCAAGTAAAATTTCGAGGGACCCTAGATTTTGATTAAAGAAAAAAAAGGGGGTTGTTGGGGCCCAAAAGGTCTGGCAACAAATTTCTTTTGTGAAGTATCTGCATCCCCTTCTCACTCATGTGTCCAAGCCTATGATGCCACAGTGATGTATCCACTCTTGTAAAAGATAAAGATATAGAAGAGTCAGTATTACCAGTACATAAATACAATGTACCTATCTTCTCTCCTTTTGCTATCACCAATGATCCTTTGGTGACCTTCCACACCTTATCTGTAAATATGGATATGCAACCTTCACTTGCCAACTATGCTATTGAAATTAGATTTTCCCTTAGATCTGGAACATGTCTTACCTCTTTCAACAACCATTGGTTTCCATTTCTTTTCTTTATTTTTTCCTTTCTCATTCCAAC
This sequence comes from Picea mariana, assembly GCA_032191745.1. NCBI lineage: Eukaryota > Viridiplantae > Streptophyta > Pinopsida > Pinales > Pinaceae > Picea > Picea mariana. Next base: position 38,314 of record JASDQU010503961.1, read on the forward strand.
AATTTTGCATGGTGCAACATCACCCAAATGAACCTATCCAAAATCACCTTGAACATAATCTAGAAAATGTTTCCTACAGGGTGTGGCATGAAATGAAGCCCCTGAATCTATCACCAAAGACTCAAAAATATTATCTACAGAAAGAATCAAAGCATCTTGTGACACATCACATGTTGCATTTGCTTCCTGATTTCTCTCTTGTTGTCCATCTCTTTATTTCTTTGGAGCTCTGCAATCTTTCTTCAGATGTCCTTTCTTCCCACAATTTCAACACTCTATATTTCCAAATCTGGATTTGGATCTTCCCTTCCTAGAATTCCCGCAGTTCCTTGAGCCCTTTCCTCTATCCTTTTGTCTTCCTCTATTCTCCATGTTCAACGCATTACCTGATGTCTCACCTGTGCTTTTCCATCGCATTTCCTCACTAAGGATAACACCAGAGACAGAGTTACTTACAGCCATGACCAAGTCGTTCTATCTTTTTGGCAATGAGAACAATATTAGAAGAGCCCTAACCTCATCATCAAAGTCCACTTTTACAGAAATTAGTTGATTAGTAACCATATTAAATTCATTTAAATGATCTGCAACAAATCTGCCTTCTGACATCTTCATATTAAATAATCTCTTCATTAGAAATACCTTCTTGGATGCTGAGGGTTTTTCATACAATTTAGCCAATGCGTCCATCAAATCCTTCATTGTCTTTTCTTCAGAAATATTGAAATCCACCGACGCTGCCAGGCTCAGTTGTATCGTTCCTAGAGACTTTCTTTCAAGAATCTCCCATTCTTCATCCTTCATAGTCGTCAGCTTCTTTGATATTCCGCCCAATGGTAGGAATAGATCCTTCTGATATAAATAATATTCCATCTGCATCTTCCATAACTGGTAGTTTTGGCCGTTAAATTTCTCGACCCTAAACTTTCCATCTTCCACCATTGTTCCCACTCGAACCAGGAACCGTCTTTTCCTGGGA
>JASDQU010503961.1:39342-55040 GCA_032191745.1 Picea mariana
CCGCCCAATGGTAGGAATAGATCCTTCTGATATAAATAATATTCCATCTGCATCTTCCATAACTGGTAGTTTTGGCCGTTAAATTTCTCGACCCTAAACTTTCCATCTTCCACCATTGTTCCCACTCGAACCAGGAACCGTCTTTTCCTGGGAGTTACCTTTCGCTCTGATACCAGTTGTTAGAAAAACAGGATCGCGGAACAATAAAATAAAACAAATGCATAAATAAAACACAGAAGATGCATAGTACAATAAAGACATAGATATGTGTGGTTCACCCAGTGTGGGCTACGTCCACCAATGAAATTGTCAATTCCTTCCTTTATTATTATCCAACAAATGAAGGGATACAACCTACAACAAATCCATGGTAACTTCCTCTTCTTTCTCTCACAGTATCCTCTCTCATAATACAATATTTGTTATAATCCCTAGCCACAATACATTTCCCTCATAAAATAGGGTTGCCTTCTAGGGAAAAAAACCCTAACATAATTTCTACCGTTAGATCTGTGGCCTTATAATGAACAATCCAGATTTACAATGAAATTACAATATACATTTACAAGGCAATTTTTCCTTCAGGGGATTTGTCGTCGAGGGCTTGCTTACCCCCAGACCCCACAGAGGAGGTAACCTCGCTCTGCACTCCCCCACATGGAAGAGTGTACATTATTCTGGGGTGTAAAGTCTTCATGGGGTATAAACACGGCTTGAAAAAAAAAGACCTATGAATCTGGAGATAATCAAGCTCCACAACCAACAAAAACACCCCAACTCTTCCATATGTATATTGTTTGCAAACATTTGGTTGAGCCCCAAATGGGGTTTTATGCTTGGCCCCTCCTTGTTGGAGGATTGGGTCTTTAAAACAAGATGTTTCACTTTTCCATTGCTCAACATACGTGTCCATTATAACATGGTAGACCCAAAAATTTCAAACACCTTTTCTGATACTAATATATGTCAAGTATGCTTGAAATCATATCAGTAAATTCTATGACCAACTCCTTCTTAACTCCATATCTTTAGAGTTTCTCTCTTGGGAGATAAGCTTCCATGCCATCATTTATTTTCATGCAACATGGAAAGTGATAAGAAGTAAAGTGTTTTTTTTTTCTCATTTATAGGAAACAAAATGATGCCATGTTTAAATAAGGTAAGACTTATTAAAATTGTTTAATGGTATGACAACTCTCTAATATGTGGAAATACATATATGCATATTGCCATGTAGGTTTAGAAGGTCAATTTGAACGTAGAACACCTAGCCTACAATACATTGTTAACTGAATTGTTCATGAGATGAGGAAACATCACCACAATAAGTTCCCTTCATCACAACACCAAAGTGACAAGTTCCCATGACTCGTCCTTGCCATTATTGATGGAGAGAAACCCCTTAAAAAATTTTGCATGATGATGAAGGTTGGGGTTTTTCCACCCTAGATCTAGAGTCAACTAATGATGGTTAGAGGGAATCCATAAGAATAATGATGGCCCCTCCCTAAAGTGGGCCACATCCTATTCACTACTTAAGAATCATATAATTAAGGAACAAGATTTTCTCAGTGGCCAAAGACTATTTTAGTTGAAACGTCACACTCAAATGATTGTTTAATTTGTTGAGTTTAAACCTCAATGCCTCTATGTTGACAAAATGCACAAAGACATTCTCCTGTCAAGAAATTTTAAGTGACATACATGAAAAGAACTTTGGATAATGTAAGTTTTGAAGAGAAAATCGCAAGCGTATATAACAGACAATGATAAAATCCATTGAATTTACTTATAGAAGCACAAGTAAAATGGAATATAATTTCCCAATTTTGCCTACCATTCTCACACAACAATTAATTTGACAGGAATCCAATGTGCAATCCCCTCAAAGTTGTTGTCCAGTAAAAGGTTTTATGTTTATTTTGGGGTAAAATTGGCCATGTAACATCACTTAATTATGCAGAGGCTATGAGTCTATGATATATAACACGTAGCTTCACCACAATCAAATCTACTTTAACACATATATTTTTTAAATAATGTGGTACCTGAAATATTTTTGTCTCCTCCTCTTCTTCTCTACATTTTCCTTGGCTTAAGCTTTGTATAATTAAAACCTTTTACTAATTTTTTTAAGTGTTTGATGGTCAAAATATCTCATGAACATAAATTTGGCTATCAAATTCCATCTCTAGTTGAAATCATAAATAAATAAATATAGAAATCACCTTAACAATTAAAATTTAGACTGAAATGTTTTTTCTCTAATTAAGAAAGTATATCTTAATGGGTACATTACTACTCCTCTTCCACCCTCAATGGTTGGTAGAATGCCTCCACCAAAGTTGTGATAAAGGACTCACTCTCCCTCTTCTATTACACCCACTCTATGAATGACAATGCAGTTGGAAACAATTACAAGGTGGCAAATTCTGACAAGTCGAGTGACAAGTCGAGTGATAAAGTGTATGTGACTGTGGTGTTGGCTAATCTCCTCTATGTGGAAGTGACATTTGATGTTTAGTTTTCCAGTAGAGATATTGACGTGGGTATAGATTTTAGTGAAGCTATAGTGACATAGAATATCCTTTATCTAAAGCAATCTTCTTTCCGAAAAACTTATAGGGAGTAAATTTTTCCATTCACAAAAGATTAATAAAATAGGGAGTAAATCATTTAAATATTAATAAAATGGTTACATCTATCCATTCACAAAAGATTTTCAATATTCTTATAAAACAAAACAATGAATACAACTAAAATTCACCAAGATGTTGGCCCCTCCAAGGTATATAGTGGTCATTATTAGTACATGCATTTAGGGATCATGGACTATTGTAAATGGTTTTCTGTTTTTCATTAGTTCTACACATAAATCAAGAAACTTAACCCAAATTTTGAGCCTCCTCTTTCATTGAACACTTTTTCTAGACCTATCAAATAGGTACAATAATTTTTTTAACCAATGGAAAACTTTGAGGTCTTATTTGGCCTCATACCGAAACAAGGAATGAGGAAAATGGTTTTAAACTTGGGGAACATGGATATGTATTTAGAGTATAGATCGCAAGTTGGATTAATGCTAACTTTAAAGTTAGCATTAGTTGTAAACATTAAATGTTTAGAAATGTGTAGGCCATTTCTAGATGCATAGTCCATAACCGATATTTTTGTTCACTCGCTTTTGAACTGCCACCTACACTGCATGCAAACATCCTCGTTGTCATTTTCAAGTCTCCGTTGTCTTTTCTCCATCCTATGTTAACTTGTTGGTCTTCCCTATTTGTATCTAGTTTGGTTTCTTTCACTATCACTAAGAATATGTGGCTCGCCCAATTTCAGCAGGAATCACTCTCACCAAGAAGACTCCATGTCATTGTTTACTTGACTTCTACAAGGTAGAAGTTGCCTTGAAGAATTTGAGGATAGTTGTTGGGATAATCCCCTAGACTCCCCTTGCATCAATTCTTATAATTGTTATCATATTTCCTACAAGTACTAGCCATGGCTAATTCTCTATGACTCACAAATACATTTATATACATAGTTGATATATTGAATGAATGAATGCAATTTAATATATTTCAATGGATGGGACGCAAATATTCATACGCAAGACTCAGATGAGTGCAACTTGATGAAGGATTGTTCTGAAAGCAACCAATTTCAAGCCTGAAGAAATCACTCCATGAGATGGATCAAATATTAATAGGTTATGTGGTCTTTTTTCAATTAGGTAGCATATGACACTTTATAGCATGTTTCTTTATACCATTTCGTTTTATTCCCTCCCACCCATCTCTCAAATTTGATAAATTTGTCGTCCACTAAATGCCCGCTAAAATTTTATCCTTGTCACATTGTCACCCCTTCTCGTCGCTTTCCATCTCCTTCATGTGTCACCTTCATTACTACCATTTCTATCAACTATATTCTAAGAACCATCTCAACTATTTCACTATTTCCCTATTTCAATTACTGGAGGTTTCCATAAAAGTTCAAATCAACAAACCAATCTTGGTTGTACTGCTTTGTTTTGGAGGGAAGGAAGGGCATTTATAGGTATGTACCTATGAAATTATATGTAAGTAATAAGCCATTAAGAGCTTGCAAAATTGAGCTAAAGACTATTCACCTGATTACTGACAATTTTCTCCAGTCCAATCCTGGGTCCTTTGAAGTTGCATTGATCGCAAAGCACATAATCATCATGAGAAGAACAATGCTTTTATGATCCATTTATAACTCTCCAACTCCAACATCCTTCAAAGCCTAAGGAAGCGAGTTATCTTCTGCTCTATGTACATTGTACATATATTTATAATTACATCAGTTGTCATATAAACTTCTATGTGTGGAAAAAATGAATAATGTCAAATGATTTGAATTGAAAACTTGCAAGGAAATGAGAGAATTAAGAAAAAGAGAAAATGACCCAAATAAAAGAGGGAAAATAGAGGTTAAGAATGTAGAAAAAAATTCTTATCAGTAGAAGAAGGCACCTGTGGTAGAGGAGTTGTAGGTGAATGCCAACCCACGCTTGAATATGACTCCCCCATGACCACTACGAAAATGTTTTGCCCCTTCAAGAAATTCCTTGCAATGTTGTTGATGAAGAAGAAGGGGCCCGACTCAACGAAACTGAAAATGGAATGCCCATTATTAGAATAAACAATGAAGTTGTACGTATTGTAGGTTTTGTGGTGGTGGTTTTGTGAGTATCGCTCAATATTTGTGAGTATGATGTATTTCTTCCGTGTTTACTACTATGGATTTTGGGTATAAACATGTGGTTCACCTTTCCCAGTGAATGTCGCTCCTGCATGTTGAACCGTGGATCTTCCATGTGGTTGCAACTTGTCATGCAACCTTATAAATGCCTATGTGGGTCATTATGTGGTGGCCTGGAATCCTAAGCATCAATAAGAATGGCCCTCCCATTGTAGGACACTTGCATGATTGCATATGATTATATACCTACAAGTTGGTCACCCTCTAACTAGGGTGTCATTAAGTATTGTGTCCTCATATTTCATTGTTGTTACATAATTGTCTTTCCACATATGTCTTACGAGATGATCCACTATATTTTTCTATGTATGATAAGTTATGATTGTTTAATGGGCTCTCACCTAATCCCACCTTCCCATCATTGTTGTTTTTGTTGTAAGTAGATCGAAGGCATGAAACTCTATTCTATGTGATTTCATGTGTGGTGTTCACATAATGAATCAATTACATGAGACAGGAACTGCATTTCTTTGGTGATGGCCATTTGGATTTTCTATAATTATACCCTTTGACACCTATTCGACATTAGAACTGATAGAGGAATTCTGGAAAATGGAAGTGGAAGGTTCGCCCTGCTTTATTTGGGAGTCTAAACTAAAATCCACCAAAAGGACTATCAAAAAGTGGGTAAAGGAGCATTACCTTGGCCCAATTGTGGAAAGAAAAATAGTGCATCAACAGTTAGCATATCTCCATGAGAAATTAGAAAAATAAGAAGTAACATAGAATATTGGTATAAAGAACCAAGTACTAGTAAAGGAAGGTAAGGGCTAACTTGTCCTTTTCATTACTTGCTTCGAGTTACTCAAAAAGAAACGAGCAAGGCTTCAAATCTAATTTTGGTCACTCACTAGAAATGTTATCCTCCTCGAAGTCACATGCCCCCAAGTATCTTACAGTTGGTTGAGTGTTGTCTCCTACACCTTCAATAGAAAACTCAACAAGAAATGAACCAACAATGGGGTGATATGCATAGCAAGTTTATTTACATTGTAGCTCATTTGGCAATAGTGAACAAAATGTTAATTGGGCATCATTGTCTTGTCCACCTTCTCAGGATTGTTTGCAAATGCTACTTGAAATGACACTTGGTAGTTTCTAAGCACCACTGGTTTACCATAGAGTTCAATATTCTTATCATTTTTACTTTATCACGGATTAGCTATAAAAATTTCAACTATTTTGATTCTATCTTTTCAAACAAAGAAAGTTTTAATAAAATTGTCATTTAAACAGGTCATCTATGTTGGGTTTCTCTTTTAACAATGGATTTGGTTTTAACTAAATTTCTCTTTTAATTTTTGGTTTTGAATTTTTTTATTTTATATTCAATAGTAAATTAAATAGTAGTATAGTTTGAGCAACGTAGTAAAGTTCCAACAACAACTCTATTACATACAATAAAAATGTATTATAGTTATTTAATGTGCATTAAATACAATAATAGTGTATGATAACTATTTAATGTGCAATTTCTCGAAACAAAGTGTGGGTTGTAGAAGGTTGGATAAGTTACCAATGGTATTTTAGTGGGTAAGCTAGTTATAAGGTTGGACAGTCTTGCTCCCCTACATCAACTATGTTATCCTAGCCCCTTATATCACTATGGGCATTGACTTGTTGGTCGTATCAAGAGTTGAAGTGACCACACACACACACACATATTTTTCCCTTCTCCACCAGCAACCCTCTCCCAAATCCTATACTATTGATTACCTAAGCAAGCAAAGGCCACCTAGGCGGCCGCAGTGAAAAACAATCAATCAACATTATATAGCATTCAAGGCTTGATGATGGGTGTAGGGATGTTTTTTGACCTTAGGATGTAGTATAAAAGTTTGATGGTATTATATATGAATGCCCAGTGGCAATCATGTCACTTGACTCAAGAAAGTGTTCATCCTAAGCTTGATCACCTTGGACCTAATAGCATGTTGAACCATAATCAATATCAAGGGCCTTATCAACCTAAATTATTAGTAAATTGCTCCTACATCTAGTAAGTGGACTTGGGTCTCCCTCCAATGGTATGTATAGTAATGTATCCCCATTGAGTGTCCTTAAGTTGTGTATTTCTAAGGAGGGCTATTAGCTTTAGTTAGGTATATGCAGGTCACTTCCCACTTGTTTTTTCAGTAAGGATTTCTGTAAGGAGGTAGGGAATCTTATTGAATTCAATTCAAGACTCAAATCCAAATTGTTATTTTCAAATTAGTATTACTATAGTCTATAGTTCAAGAAGTAGAAACTATCCTTGTGTTTAAGCATTACACTGTAATTAATCAACAACTCAATATTCACATGAAGGATTAGAATTCTAGTCATCATTATTTTCTAGGATAACAAAAACATTTTCAATCCCTACGTCAACTCACAACATTTCATAGAAAAATTCTTTGAAGACACGTTCACAACCTAAGACAACAAGTGTCAAACTTGGGACTTGTTGCCTTTTGCAACTCCACTTATTGAAGATAGAAATGTGAAAGGTTTAACTTTTTCATTTGACATTGTGCACTTTATTCTTACCTAAAAGTTGCAATTTAAAAGTATATTATATTTCTCCTCATCTAACAACATTCCTTGTTATGAGTTCTAGAAATGATGATCATTGTTATTATATTTTTTATTTTTTTAAATTCAACTGTGTTTTAGATTACCGTGTTAAGTTTAGTTTTCTCTTTGATTTAGATTTTTTTATTATTATTTGTTTGAATTACCTTATAATATATTGTGTTTGTTAGATAGGAAGATATTGGAACATTCACATATACGAGAGTAGAAAATCCCAAAACTTTGAACTTAAGGCTTCTCGCCAACACTCTATCCTTCAATGAAGTTATGGGTTATGGGAGAATAAAATTGGCAAGACTCTAAATATGTTCTTAAAGAGATTGTGGGTATTTTGATATTTTTTTATAACATATATTATTTCTTCCAAAACCTAACCAATCCAACATACTTTGAACATAATTTTACAGAAAAATTTGATCTTTGGTTAATTCAAATATAAAACTTGTTTATATAATAATCAATAACCAAAATGATTTGTTGATAGGTTTGCTTCTTCAAAATTAAGTGTTATGCACACTTTGTTTTAACTTTCCATAAGATCGACCATGATTGAGTATAGAAGTATTTTTTGAGGGTTGAAAAATTGTAAAAAGGTTGATAAATATTACTTTTTCTTTTCATATTTTTATTACGGATGTTAGGATTTTTAATTCCAAAGTTGCGGTGGATGATGCATAGACACCACTTCCAAATATTGTGATCTTGGATGACCTAAATTTTGAAATTGAGCTCAGTACTATGGAGGCCATTGAACCGTATAAACCATATGTGAAATAGATCACTATAGACGAGTACCTCAACAAATTTGTGTGATTTATGTGATATTATCTTCAACACACTAAGATATTAGATAGTGGTTTGAATGAATGTTTGTATTAGGCTTGTGGGTTATCAATGCATTTTGTGGGTGTTTGGTAAAACATAGCCTCACAGACCTATGGAAATGTTTGAGGAAGATCTAAGGAAAGAATATCTTGGTATCTGGTTCAGATTTCTGTGTAATGGTTGTATTTGTTTATGGTAATACCAGTGATATGGTGATGTAAAGGTTAATTATCTTTTTTATATTCTTGGGTGGAAGGAAGGGGCAAGGATATAGGGCTTAACTCTCTTTTTATCTTGGAAGTTGTATCTTCCTTTACAGGTTTAACCCTCCCTTAAACTTGGAAGTTATAGCTTCCCTTGGAAGTCATTACTTCCCTTGAACAATAACATATGATTACTTCTCATATTTTCTGCATGGTGTATTGTTGTATCTCTTCTACTATTTCATTGGATATAAATTGAATATATAATCTGGTTGAAGTATAATTTGAAAAATTCTTTAAAATTGTACTTGATATTGATCCACCCCCCTCTCAGTATCATCAATTCCCACACAGGATGAACACCTTCAGTGACAACTCACACAATCATATCAAAGATCAACACACCGATGTTTTTACATGGTTAAAACCCTGAAAGAGGGAAATGGTCCATGGCCCTAGCCAATGTGGCCACTTGAGGCAATATATTAATGCAAAAGAAAAATATTTTACAAGAGAGTTTCTCACAATCAATCATTAGAAAACGACCCTCTATGCTCTTTAAATAGAGATAATTAACCAATCGAGTGGTAAGCCATGGATCGATATAGCATTTAAGATTGAGGAGAATATGAGTCGTCGGCTCACTCTATGTCTATAACATATCATGGTCATCATATTACATAACTACAAATGCATACTAAAGAAACACAATATGAAACACAATTTTACCTAAAGACATATTAGACCAAGATAAATTTAACTGACTATTAAGTGTCTAAATATCCTAACATATCTTGCTCTGTTCATTTTCTTCCACAACTACATTTTATATGTTTTGATCCAAATATTTTGCTTCAACTAATAATGAACACCAAATATTTTTTTCATGTTGAATCATGATGAGGGTAAAGGAGGAGTGGTGACACAATCTTACTCCAACTTGCCTCCTATGGGAACTGATCCCTCATAGAGATTGGTTTGGAAACTACTTAATTTAGATGGACAAATGTTGTGTTTTCCGAGTATTTATGCATCTAATGACATTGAGGAGTGAACCTATTTTTGGAATTGGATGGTTGACTAACTCTTATAAGTTCAATGGTTGGTGTGTGGGGACTTTATTATGGCAGATGCTTAAGAGGGAAAATAAATTTGTCTTCCAATGAAAATGTCTCATGCAAATAAAGTTATGTAGAATGCCCTCAAGGCTAAGATTAGGTTGTATAACCCCAATAAACTTAGAAAGAAAGAGTGTTTGAACTATAGTTTACATGGTCCAACTATGGAAAGGGTAGAGAAAGATTTCTTAAAAGATTAGATTGAACCATGTTATTTAAGTAGAACATGGGGGGCTTGATTAGCAAACCTATTGCATAGAACGTGCATTCATGGTATATTAAAGAATTCCCTTAATTTTGTTTCTACCTCCCAATACATCATTTCAAATAAAATAACCCGCTATTTTCACGAAATATTTTAAGTACCATTTTTTCACGGCATTTTTTATATCCCTTATTATTCCTACCCCTATTGTGTTAATCCCAATATTTGGCATATGTATCCAACATCTACTTAAGAAAATTTTGTTTATCATATGCTACAAGAGCTTTGATTCAAGATCATCAAACATGTTCCTTAGTAATTAGAATACCACTTCATCTTTAGATTCATTTGCTTAGTGGGGTTGTAATCCACTTAACCTCTCCTACTGCTTCCACCCAATAGCTCGTTGGTTGGTAGATGAACATGTTGATTTCAAAAGAAAGTGGATTGTGCACCCCTTGGGCATTTGATCTGAAATTTTGGGTGTGTATCCTTTCTTTTAGGACCTACTATTACCTCGGATATTTATTTTAGGGTAACACATAAAATGAGAAATCAATATGGGGGCGGGGGGGGTCAGAAGGAAATGACATGACCTTCCTATGACAATCTGGCATCAATAAATTGGGTGGGCTTAGAGATTGTCATCAAAATGGATGGGTTTTATTCCATCAAAGGAAAAAAATCATAAATAAAAAGTAAGTAAGTGCAAGTAGTCACTCCACTAGGGTGAGGGTGTTGATTATCATCTTGTTTGCTCCATACAAACCCATATTTTTTAGAACTCACAATCACTTTGCAAACCATTTCCAAAGAGTGTACTTGGTTGCAAGCATGCACACTAAATAAAGTGTTCAAAAATACGATGTTGATTCTACTCACCTAAATTGTTGTTAATAAATTATTAGAAAAATTATTGACATCCTGACAATGAAATTTGAGGTCATGTTAATTGCTTATTCAAAGACTTTCATTCTTCATTGAGAATTTAGATATGGTCAAGGAATATAGATGTATCACCCTACTACTTCATGAGATGCTTCACTTCCAACAAAAAAATCACAAAGAATGACTTGCTTGCATTTCTAGCTCAAGGTGCATCACCTCTTAATTATAACCTCTTGATGATTCCAATAAAAAAAGTTGGCAATACTCAAATACTAGCCTTTTCAAGTTGTGTAGGCTTTCCACATCACATATTTCTTTGAACCTCATGATGATTTTAGTTAGAAAAATAATGATAGCTTACAAAATACCCATAGAATTTAGGAGGATAAGATAATATATTTTCTTTGAAATGCCATGAATGCCTCCTATGTATAGGACCGCTTAACATGGAAATAGTTTCTAACTCTACATAAATTATTTCATTACAAAAATAGTGCCATCTACAAGCAATGTGCAAATACCATCTTTAAATTCAATATCCTTCAACTAAAAACTCCTCTAATTAAATAGACAGCCATAATGATAATCATCCTTCTTATGGAAACACTTATCTCTTCAAGATTAGTGTTGGTTTACTTTCCTCTACTATAGTGTTAAGGTTTTGACTAAATCCAATCGGTTCCACACCCCCAAAATTTTCTTACTTGAAAAAATTCCCCCTCCACTCCCCTTGAAATGTTTTCCCTAGTTTAATTTTAAAAAATCCCTCACCCCCTTAATACCATACAATATATTAAATTACCTTTTAATTATTTTTAAAATTGCCTCAAATATGAACCCACGTGATATGATAGTTCACTAGTGAGTCGTCGATGGAGTAAAGTACCCTCTAATTCAACTACAATGGTCCAAGGCTTTTCAAATTTTTGGGAGAGGGAAATATTTCAAACCACAAAACAATTTGCTTCTCTATATCACCTGCAACTAATAAAATGTGCATGCATAAGATGAAATTCTCTTAAACGTTTTTCATTTGAAAAACCCAAGTCATCTTAATTTCATTTGAAGGGTTTGGAATGTCTTAGGTAGATCTAAGAATGAGATGGATAGGTTTTTTGGTGGGAGGATATTATTGTGTACTACCTCCTTTCTAAGGGGGCACAGTCAACAAATTTCTTCAATCTAGAAGAATGACCCAAGGTTGTCGAAGAACATATAGAATAGGTCAACCAATGAAAATAATATGGACTCTTTGATGAGAAAACACAAGAAAGGCCTAGCAAAATTTTCCACTTCATTAAGTTGGAAGAAGCTTTTAAAGCATAGGAGGATTAACTAAGAGCTTGTACCTAGTAGATTAGATCGAGGGACTGACAAAATAAGGACTTCTTCAAGGCCTTCTCAACTAAGGAATATTTTGAAAACCTATATATGGTGAAGACAACAAATGAATGACTCATGAAATAAGAGGATATTGAAGAACATTTTTTCATCCAATATAGACAAGTTTTTCAGTGTCATAGCTTCACGAAGTAATATATGGTGGGCATGCAGAATTTCTTTCACATGGTTCCTCTCTGGCATTCTAAGTAACATGAAAGAATGTGTGATCATATTCTAATTTTTCATGAATTGGTTGTTTCTCTAATCGAGATGGAAAATTATAAGGCATTAGGGTTGGATTACCTTTGTGTTAATTCCATAAAGCCATACTAGATTTTGTTACTTTGGCACTATTAAAGGTATATAGAGAATCCATTAAAAAATATTAATTGGAGGGAATGTATTGACAATGTAATAATTAGGCTCATAGCCAATCTTGTGGACTTTAAACTCATTACCAACTGGAGACCAATTGCCTTGTTGAGGGTCTAACTATAGAATCCTAGCCAAGGCCACAGTCATGCATATCAAGTACATCTTGTTTAATATCATTCTCCCAAAGAAAACAAGATTCATTAGAGGAAAATTCATTTTGGATAGTGTCATAGGAAGTGGGAATACATGGCGTAGGCCAAATGTATCAACTTCAACACCATATTAAGTCTTCATTAATATTGATTTTCAAAAGCTAATGAAAGATTGAGTGGACCTTGATTTTGGCCTTGCTTAAGGCCTTGGGTTTTCATAATTCTTCCTTAAAGTAGTATTTTATCATAATCCTTAACTTCCATGTCAATAAACAAATTAAAACAAAGGGTGAAAGGCTCTTCAATTCCATTTGAGAAGGTGCCTAGTTGTCCCTACCTTTATATGTCATATAAATAGAAGCATTAACCTATATCATTTCTCAATGAGTCATCTAGGGAATTATCAAAGGAATTCCTCTTCCAAAGTAGGGTGTTGGGAAGTTAGTGAAGGAACACTTTGCATATGATTTTTCTCACTATTATTGATGACCATGTCTCCATAGATAAGAATATGCATTTCCTCTTTGTATTTTGTGATGCATTGGGCTCCACAATCCAATGTGCTAGTGACTCAATGTTGCATACAAATCCTTTACAACCTTATTGCTTATCTTATTGATAAGGAATGATCTCATAACCAACTTGTCTAGATCTTTAAGCTCCTTCACTTCCACTTTCCTTTAGGCCTCACCTGAGGATCTTTGGGATATGCTTTTACAACATGTGGAATTGCAAGATTGAGGAGTTGTTGATGAAGCTTATGGCTCTACTTACCAAATTTTATATATGTACAAAATTCCTAGAGCCACGTATTTTACTAGCCCCTATGTTGAATCCCATATACTAGTGGTTACTAGTGGCTTGAGAAGTCTTTGCATAAAATTCCTCAAGTCAATATAAATGGAGGGATCAAAGAATTTCATAGAGTATTTCATAACCTATGTTGTAACTCCTAAAGACTAGGGACGATTGGATTACTGAGAGGGGGGGTGAATCATTAATAGATCAATTTAATCCTTTTTCACCATAAAATGCAAGTGTTATATCAATGTAGCATTATCATTGAATAGTTGCAGAGTAAATAAACAATGAACAAATGAGAAATCACACACATACACAGTACACCAATGTTTTACGTGGAAACCCAAAGTGGGATAAAACCACAAAATTATTTTTCTCATATGTCTTTAAGAATTACATTCATTGGAAGCACCAACTTCCTTTGTTTTCCAGCTACAACTAGAAGGCGGCTCCAACCCCCTAGTTTCTCAGGCTACAACCTGAAGGAAGCTCCAACTCCCCAATTCTTTGGATACAACCCCCTATGTTCTTCGACTACAACTAGAAGGTGGCTACAACCACCTGTCATTTCCCTGTCCAACCGCCTTGACGTATAAGTATAATCATGGAACCACTGCCACATTATCACTGTGAGATATATTGTTGTAAACCTGTACCAATCAACCTACACCAAACAACCTCTACCAATAACTTGAACCATGCATCAACCTGTACCTCAATCTATAATCCACCTATACCATAAACAAGTGCATAAACCATGCACCAACCTGTACCAAACAACCTGTAGTCAACCTGTACCATAAACAAGTGCATTAACCATACACCAACCTGTACCAAACAACTTGTAGTCAACATGTACCATAAACAAGTGCATTAACCATGCATCAACCTATACCTCAACATGTACCATGAACAAGTGCATCAACCATGCACCAAACCTCTACCTATCATGTATCAACTACTCATCAACTATGACTCATCAAGATGTACCAACATCATCAACTATACACCTCCTGTATGTGCCAACTCATCAACTACTTGTCTCAACCATGTACCCAAAATGTACCTCAACCAAAATCCCTCATCAATTTTATCATCCAAATCTAATTTGTAACTCTGTAATAGACCTAGTTTATATGATCACATACATGAAAACCTTCCTTAAATTTAACAACAAGAGACTAGCATTTTCATCAAACTTTACTTTAGTCTCACATGACTATTTTTGGATTAGTCAACAACCCTAACTTGAAATAATCATAACTATGTACATGTAATGAATAAAGATATGAAAATAGTATACAATGTTCTTCAGTGTGTTTTATGCAACTCCTCTAGTTTTCACTACTTGGAACCTCTCAGAAAAGGAGTTATAGCAAAAATGGCATACCTTGTTGAATTTTGGGTTATTCTAGAGATCTAACTTGTAGAGCGTGCCCTGTATGGCATATTTGTTATATGGATCTGAAAATTTTACAAATAATACGACAGACTATACTCTAACCAACACATTTTTTCTTACTAAATTTGGATCCGTTATGAAGAAGTTAGGACGTTTTTACCTGAAACACTTGTTTTAGACTAGTTTCAGGACTAGCCACAAACCCTATTTTCCACGGAGTGTAAATCCAAAAAATAAAATGACCCACAAGATGAAATTTGTACCACAACTACTTGGATATGTTTTTTCTATGGCCTATCAATTTCACGGTCTGAATCATCCTGGAAAAAAAGTTATTGCGAAAATGGTGAGATGACCTGTAAATAACATACCTTAGAAAGCATTATCAAAAGAATTTATCCTCCCTTGAATTTCGACCTTCTTTACTTCACCTTCTCTTTGAAATTTGTATTATATATCCTTTGGTCACCTCAGTCACCTATAGATATTCAATATTCTCAAGTGTGATTTGAAAGGAGATAGCCTTGCCTCTTATTTATACTTTCATGTAGCTTCCTCAAGGAGTTACCTTTTAACCATCTTAACACACTTTCCTTATTTTAGAGTTAACTAACTTCTAACCACTTGTCCAATTAGTAATTTATCCATTAAATTTATTATTTAAATAATTTATTTTGTATCCACTTTGACTTATAGTAAACTCATCACTTCACTTTACCTCAAGGGGTTACCTTCTAACCATCTTAAACCACTTTCCTTATTTTAGGGCTAACCCACTTATAACCACTTGTCAACTTAGTAATTTCTCCATTAAATTTATTATTTAAATAATGTATTTTGTATTCACTTTGAATTATAGTACACTCATCACTTCACTTTATTATTTACCTTCTAAAAATCTCTTAAACCACTTTGACTACTTTGACCTTTTGGGGCTTCTAGATGACTCATGAGGGTTCTCCAACTTCACATGGCCATAAC
>JASDQU010503961.1:57811-69849 GCA_032191745.1 Picea mariana
TATCTTTTCAAACAAAGAAAGTTTTAATAAAATTGTAGTTGAAATAGGTCATCTATGTTGGGTTTCTCTTTTAACAATGGATTTGGTTTTAACTAAATTTCTCTTTTAATTTTTGGTTTTGAATTTTTTTATTTTATATTCAATAGTAAATTAAATAGTAGTATAGTTTGAGCAATGTAGTAAAGTTCCAACAACAACTACATTAAATACAATAAAAATGTATTATAGTTATTTAATGTGAATTAAATACAATAATAGTGTACAATAACTATTTAATGTGCAATTTCTCGAAACAAAGTATGGTTGGTAGAAGGTTGGATAAGTTACCAATGGTATTTTAGTGGGTAAGCTAGTTATAAGGTTGGACAGTCTTGCTCTCTTACATCAACTATGTTATCCTAGCCCCTTATATCATTATGGGCACCGACTTGTTGGTAGTATGAAGAGTTGAAGTGACCACACACACACACACATGTTTTTCCCTTCTCCACCAACAACCCTCTCCCAAATCCTATACTATTGATTACCTAGGCAAGCAAAGGCCACCCGAGAGGCCACAGTGAAAAAAAATCAATCAAAATTATATAGCATTCAAGGCTTGATGATGGGTGTAGGGATGTTTGTTGACCTTAGGATGTAGTATAAAAGTTTTATGGTATTATATATAAATGCCCAGTGGAAATCATGTCACTTGACTCAAGAAAGTGTTCATCCTAAGCTCGATCACCTTGGAGCTAATAGCATGCTGAACCATAATCAATATGAAGGGCCTTGTCAACCTACATTATCAGTAAATTACTCCTACATATAGTAAGTGGACTTGGGTCTCCCTCCAATAGTATGTATAGCAATATATCCCCATTTAGTGTCCTTAAGTTGTGTATTTCTAAGGAGGGCTATTAGCTTTAGTTAGGTATATGCAGGTCACTTCCCACTTGTTTTTTCAGTAAGGATTTCTGTCAGGAGGTAGGGAATCTTATTGAATTCAATTCAAGACTCAAATCCAAATTGTTATTTTCAAATTAGTATTACTATAGTCTATGTTTCAAGAAGTAGCAACTATCCTTGTGTTCAAGCATTACACTGTAATTAATCAACAACTCAATATTCACATGAAGGATGAGAATTCTAGTCATCATTATTTGCTAGGATAACAAAAATGTTTTCAATCCCTACGTCAACTCACAACATTTCATAGAAAAATGATTTGAAGACATGCTCACAACCTAAGACAACAAGTGTCAAACTTGGGACTTGTTGCCTTTTGCAACTCCACTTATTGAAGATAGAAATGTGAAAGGTTTAACTTTTTCATTTGACATTGTGCACTTTATTTTTACCTAAAAGTTGCAATTTAAAAGGATATTATATTTCTCCTCATCTAACAACATTCCTTGTTATGAGTTCTAGAAATGATGATCATTGTTATTATATTTTTAATTTTTTAAAATTCAACTGTGTTTTAGATTATCGTGTTAAGTTTAGTTTTCTCTTTGATTTAGATTTTTTTATTATTATTTGTTTGAATTACCTTGTAATATAATGTGTTTGTTAGATAGGAAGATATTGGAACATTCAAATATACGAGAGTATAAAATCCCAAAACTTTGAACTTAAGGCTTCTCACCAACACTCTATCCTTCAATGAAGTTATGGGTTATGGGAGAATAAAATTGGCAAGACGCTAAATATGTTCTTAAAGAGATTGTGGGTATTTTGATAATTTTTTATAACATATGTTATTTCTTCCAAAACCTAACTAATCCAACATACTTTGAACATAATTTTACATAAAATTTGATCTTTGGTTAATTCAAATATAAAACTTGTTTATATAATAATCAATAACCAAAATGATTTGTTGATAGGTTTTCTTATTCAAAATTAAGCGTTATGCACTCTTTGTTTTAACTTTCCATAAGATCGACCATGATTGAGTATAGAAGTATTTTTTGAGGGTTGAAAATTTGTAAAAAGGTTGATAAATATTACTTTTTCTTTTTATATTTTTATTACGGATGTTAGGATTTTTAATTCCAAAGTTGTGGTGGATGATGCATAGACACCACTTCCAGATATTGTGATCTTGGATGACCTAAATTTTGAAATTGAGCTCAGTACTATGGAGGCCACTGAACTGTATAAACCATATGTGAAATAGATCACTATAGATGAGTACCTCAACAAATTTGTGTGATTTATGTGATATTATCATCAACACGCTAAGATATTAGATAGTGGTTTGAATGGATATTTGTATTGGGCTTGTGGGTTATCAATGCATTTTGTGGGTGTTTGGTAATACATAGCCTCGCGGACCTGTGGAAAGGTTTGAGGAATCTCTAAAGAAAGAATATCTTGGTATCTGGTTCAGATTTCTATGTAATGGTTGTATTTTTTTATGGTAATATCAGTGATATGATGATGTAAAGGTTAATTATATTTTGTATATTCTTGGGTGGAAGGAAGGGGCAAGGATAGAGGG
This sequence comes from Picea mariana, assembly GCA_032191745.1. Lineage (NCBI taxonomy): Eukaryota > Viridiplantae > Streptophyta > Pinopsida > Pinales > Pinaceae > Picea > Picea mariana. The sequence goes on from JASDQU010503961.1 coordinate 60,297, forward strand.
TTTAACCCTCTCTTTATCTTGTAAGTTGTATCTTCCTTTACAGGTTTAACCCTTCCTTAAACTTGGAAGTTATAGCTTCCCTTGGAAGTCATTACTTCCCTTGAACAATAACTTATGATTACTTCTCATATATTGTGCATGGTGTATTGTTGTATCTCTTCTACTATTTCATTGGATATAAATTGAATATATAATCTGGTTGAAGTATAAGTTGAAAAAGTCTTTAAAATTGTACTTGATATTGATTCACCCCCTCTCAGGATCATCAATTCCCACACAGGATGAACACCTTCAGTAACAACTCACACAATCATATCAAAGATCAACACACTGATGTTTTTACATGGTTAAAACCCTCAAAGAAGGAAATAGTCCATGGCCCTAGCCAATGTGGCCACTTGAGGCAATATATTAATGCAAAAGAAAAATATTTGACAAGAGAGTTTCTCACAATCGATCATTAGCAAACGACCCTCTATGCTCTTTAAATAGAGATAATTAACCAATCGAGTGGTAAGCCATGGATCAATACAGAATTTAAGATTGGGGAGAATATGATTCATTGGCTCACTCTATGTCTATAACATATCATGATCATCATATTACATAACTACAAATGCATTCTAAAGAAACACAATATGAAACACACTTTTACCTAAAGACATATTAGACCAAGATAAATTTAACTAACCATTAAGTGTCTAAATATCCTAACATATCTTGCTCTGTTCATTTTCTTCCATAACTACATTTTGTATGTTTTGATCCAAATATTTTGCTTCAACTAATAATGAACACCAAATATTGTTTTCATGTTGAATCATGATGAGGGTAAAGGAGGAGTGGTGACACAATATTACTCCAACTTGCCTCCTATGGGAACTGATCCCTTATGGAGATTGGTTTGGAAACTACTTAATTTAGATGGACAAATGTTGTGTTTTCTGAGTATTTATGCATCTAATGACATTGAGGAGTGAACCTATTTTTGGAATTGGATGGTTGATGAACTCTTATAAGTCCAATGGTTGGTGTGTGGGGACTTTATTATGGCAGATTCTTAAGAGGGAAAATAAATTTGTCTACCAATGAAAATGTCTCATGCAAATAAAGTTATGTAGAATGCCCTCAAGGCTAACATTAGGTTGTATAACCCCAATAAACTTAGAAAGAAAGAGTGTTTGAACTGTAGTTTACATGGTCCAACTATGGAAAGGGTAGAGAAAGATTTCTTAAAAGATTAGATTGAACCATGTTATTTAAGTAGAACATGGGAGGCTTGATTAGTAAACCTATTGCATAGAACGTGCATTCATGGTATATTAAAGAATTCCCTTAATTTTGTTTCTACCTCCCAATACATCATTTCAAATAAAATAACCTGCTATTTTCACGAAATATTTTAAGTACCATTTTTTCACGGCATTTTTTATATCCCTTATTATTCCTGCCCCTATTGTGTAAATCCCAATATTTGGCATATGTATCCAACATCTACTTAAGAAAATTTTGTTGATCATATGCTACAAGAGCTTTGATTCAAGATCATGAAACATGTTCCTTAGGAATTAGAATACCACTTCATCTTTAGATTCATCTGCTTAGTGGGGTTGTAATCCACTTAACCTCTCCTACTGCTTCCACCCAATAGCTCATTGGTTGGTAGATGAACATGTTGATTTCAAAAGCAAGTGGATTGTGCACCCCTTGGGAATTTGATATGAAATGTTGGGTGTGTATCCTTTCTTTTAGGACCTACTATTACCTCAGATATTTCTTTTAGGGTAACACATAAAATGAGAAATCAATATGGGGGGGGTCAAAAGGAAATGACACAACCTTCCTATGACTATCTGGCATCAATAAATTGGGTGGGCTTAGAGACACTCATCAGAATGGATGGGTTTTATTCCATCAAAGGAAAAAAATCATAAATACAAAGTAAGTAAGTGCAAGTAGTCACTCCACTAGGGTGAGGGTGTTACTTATCATCCTGTTTGCTCCATACAAACCCATATTTGTTAGAACTCACAATCACTTTGCAAACCATTTCCAAAGAGTGTACTTGGTTGCAAGCATGCACGCTAAAGAAAGTGTTCAAAAATATGATGTTGATTCTACTCACCTAAATTGTTGTTAATAAATTATTAGAAAACATATTGACATCCTGGCAATGAAATTTGAGGTCATGTTAATTGCTTATTCAAAGACTTTCATTCTTCATTGAGAATTTAGATATGGTCAAGGAATATAGATGTATCACCCTACTACTTCATGAGATGCTTCACTTCCAACAAAAAAATCACAAAGAAGGACTTGCTTGCATTTCTAGCTCAAGGCGCATCACCTCTTAATTATAACCTCTTGATGATTCCAATAAAAAACGTTGTCAATACTCAAATACTAGCCTTTTCAAGTTGTGTAGGCTTTCCACATCACATATTTCTTTGAACCTCATGATGATTTTAGTTAGAAAAATAATGATAGCTTACAAAATACCCATAGAATTTAGGAGGATAAGATAATATATTTTCTATTAAATGCCATGAATACCTCCTATGTATAGGACCGCTTAACATGGAAATAGTTTCTAACTCTACATAAATTATTTCATTACAAAAATAGTGTCATATACAAGCAATGTGCAAATACCATCTTTAAATTCAATATGCTTCAACTAAAAACTCCTCTAATTAAATAGCCAGCCATAATGATAACCATCCTTCTTATGGAAACACTTATCTCTTCAAGGTTAGTGTTGGTTTACTTTCCTCTACTTTAGTGTTAAGGTTGACTAAATCCAATCGGTTCCACACCCCCAAAATTTTCTTACTTGAAAAAATTCCCCCTCCACTCCCGTTGAAATGTTTTCCCTAGTTTAATTTTAAAAAATCCCTTACCCCCTTAATACCATACAATATATTGAATTACCTTTTAACTATTTTTAAAATTGCCTCAAATATGAACCCACGTGATATGATGGTTCACTATTGAGTCGTCGATGGATTAAAGTACCCTCTAATTCAACTACAATGGTCCAAGGCTTTTCAAAGTTTTGGGAGAGGGAAATATTTCAAACCACAAAACAATTTTCTTCTCTATATCACATGCAACTAATAAAATGTGCAGGCATAAGATGAAATTCTCTTAAACATTTTTCATTTGAAAAATCCAAGTCATCTTAATTGCATTTGAAGGGTTTGGAATGTCTTAGGTAGATCTAAGAATTAGATGGATAGGTTTTTTGGTGGGAGGATGTCATTGTGTACTACCTCCTTTCTAAGGGGGCACAGTTAACAAATTTCTTCAATCTAGAAGAATAACCCAATGTTGTCGAAGAACATATAGAATAGGTCAACCAATGAAAATAATATGTACTCTTTGATGAGAAAACAAAAGAAAGGCCTAGCAAAATTTGCCACTTCGTTAAGTTGGAAGAAGTTTTTAAAGCATAGGAGGATTAACTAAGAGCTTGTACCCAGTAGATTAGATCGAGGGACTGACAAAATAAGGAATTTTTCAAGGCCTTCTCAACTAAGGAATGTTTTGAAAACCTATATATGGTGAAGACAACAAATGAATGACTCATGAAACAAGAGGATATTCAAGAAAAAAAATTCATCCAATATAGACAAGTTTTTCAGTGTCAAGGCTTCACGAAGTAATATATGGTGGGCATGCAAAATTTATTTCACATGGTTCCTCTCCAACATTCTAAGTAACATGAAAGAATGTGTGATCATATTCCGATTTTTCATGAATTGGTTGTTGCTCTAATCGAGATGGAAAATTATAATTCATTAGGGTTGGATTACCTTTGTGTTAATTCCATAAAGCCATACTGGATTTTGTTACTTTGGCACTATTAAAGGTATATAGAGAATCCATTAAAAATATTAATTGGAGGGCATGTATTGACAATGTAATAATTAGGCTCATAGCCAATCTTTCGGACTTTAAACTCATTACCAACTGGAGACAAATTGCCTTGTTGAGTGTCTAACTGTAGAATCCTAGCCAAGGCCATATTCATGCATATCAAGTACATCTTGCTTAATATCATTCTCCCAAAGAAAACAAGATTCATTAGAGGAAAATTCATTTTGGATAGTGTCATAGGAAGTGGGAATGCATGGCGTAGGCCAAATGTCTCAACTTCAACACCATATTAAGTCTTCATTAAGATTGATTTTCAAAAGCTAATGAAAGGTTGAGTGGAACTTGATTTTGGCCTTTCTTAAGGCCTTGGGTTTTCATAATTCTTCCTTAAAGTAGTGGATGAAATATCTTATCATAATCCTTAACTTCCCTGTCAATAAATAAATTAAAACAAAGGGTGAAAGGCTCTTCAATTACATTTGAGAAGGTGTCTATTTGGCCCTACCTTTATATGTCATATAAATAGAAGCATTAACCTATATCATTTCTCAATGAGTCATCTAGGGAATTATCAAAGGAATTCCTCTTCCAAAGTAGGGTGTTGGGAAGTTAGTGAATGAACACTTTGCATATGATTTTTCTCACTATTATTGATGACCATGTCTCCATAAATAAGAATATGCATTTCCTCTTTGTATTTTGTGATGCATTGGGCTCCACAATCCAATGTGCTAGTGACTCAATGTTGCATACAAATCCTTTACAACCTTATTGTTTATCTAATTGATAAGGAATGATCTCATAGCCAACTTGTCTAGATATTTAAGTTCCTTCACTTCCACTTTCCTTTAGGCCTCACCTAAGGACCTTTGGGATATGCTTTTACAACATGTGGAATTGCAAGATTGAGGAGTTGTTGATGAAGCTTATGGCTCTACTTACCAAATTTTATATATGTAAAAAATTCCTAGAGTCACGTATTTTCCTAGCCCCTATGTTGGATCCCATATACTAGTGGTTACTAGTGGCTTGAGAAGTCTTTGCATAAAATTCCTCAAGTCAATATAAATGGAGGGATCAAAGGATTTCATAGAGTATTTCATAACCTATGTTGTAAATCCCAAAGACTAGGGACGATTGGATTACTGAGAGGGGGGGTTAATCATTAATAGATCAATTTAATCCTTTTTCACCATAAAATGTAAGTGTTATATCAATGTAGCATTATCATCGAATAGTTGCAGAGTAAATAAACAATGAACAAATGAGAAATCACACACATACACAGTACACCAGTGTTTTACGTGGAAACCCAAAGCGGGATAAAACCACGAAATTATTTTTCTTATATGTCTTTAAGAATTACATTCATTGGAGGCACCAACTTCCTTTGTTTTCCAGCTGCAACTGGAAGGAGGCCCCAACCCCTTAGTTTCTCAAGCTACAACCTGAAGGAAGCTCCAACTCCCCAATTCTTTGGATACAACCCCCTATGTTCTTTGGCTACAACTGAAAGGTGGATACAACCACCTGTCCTTTCCCTGTCCAACCACCCTGTTGTATAAGTAGAATCATGGAACTATTGCCACATTATCACTATGAGATATACTGTTGTAAACCTATACCAATCAACCTGCACCAAACAACCTGTACCAATAAATTGAACCATGCATCAACCTGTACCTCAATCTGTAATCAACCTGTACCACAAACAAGTGCATCAACCATGCACCAACCTATACCAAACAACCCGTAGTCAAGTTGCACCATAAATGAGTGCATTAACAATGCACCAACCTGTACCAAACAACTTATAGTCAACATGTACCATAAACAAGTGCATTAACCATGCATCAACCTGTACCTCAACCTGTACCATGAACAAGTGCATCAACCATGCACCAAACTTCTACCTATCATGTATCAACTACTCATCAACTATGACTCATCAAGATATACCAACATCATCAACTATACACCTCATGTATGTGCCAACTCATCAACTACTTGTCTCAACCATGTACCCAAAATGTACCTCAAACAAAATCCCTCATCAATTTTATCATCCAAATCTAATTTGTAACTATGTAATAGACCTAGTGTATATGATCACATACATGCAAACCTTCCTTAAATTTAACAACAAGAGACTAGCATTTTCATCAAACTTTACTTTAGTCTCACATGACTATTTTTGGATTAGTCAACAACCCTAACTTGAAATAATCATAACTATGTACGTGTAATGAATAAAGATCTGAAAATAGTATACATTGTTCTTCAGTGTGTTTTATGGAACTCCTCCAGTTTTCACTACTTGGAACGTCTCAGAAAAGGAGTTATAGCAAAAATGATATACCTTGTTGAATTCTGATTTATTCTAGAGATCTAACTTGTAGAGCATGCCCCGTATGGAATATTTGTTGTATGGATATGAAAATTTTACAAAGAATAATGCAGACTATACTCTAACCAACACATTTTTTCTTACTGAATTTGGATCTGTTATGAAGAAGTTATGACATTTTTACCTGAAACACTTGTTTTAGACTAGTTTCAGGACTAGCCACAAACCCTGTTTTCCACGGAGTGTAAATCCAAAAATAAAACGACCCACAAGATGAAATTCATACCACAACTACTTGGATATGTTTTCTCAATGGCCTATCAATTTCACGGTATGAATCATTCTGGCAAAAAAGTTATTACGAAAATGGTGAGATGACCTGTAAATAACATACCTTAGAAAGCATTATCAAAAGAGTTTATCCTCCCTTGAATTTTGGCCTTCTTTACTTCACCTTCTCTCTGAAATTTGGCTTATATACCCTTTGGTTACCTCAGTCACCTATATATATTCAATATTCTCAAGTGTGATTTGAAATGAGAGAGCCTTGCCTCTTATTTATACTTTCTTGTAGCTTCCTCAAGGAGTTACCTTTTAACCATCTTAACACAATTTCCTTATTTTAGAGTTAACTAAATTCTAACCACTTGTCCAATTAGTAATTTATCCATTAAATGTATTCTTTAAATAATTTATTTTGTATCCACTTTCACTTATATTACACTCATCACTTCACTTTACCTCAAGGGGTTACCTTCTAACCATCTTAAACCACTTTCCTTATTTTAGGGCTAACCCACTTATAACCACTTGTCAACTTAGTAATTTCTCCATTGAATTTATTATTTAAATAATTTCTTTTGTATTCACTTTGAATTATAGTACACTCATCAGTTCACTTTATTATTTACCTTCTAAAAATCTCTTAAACCACTTTGACTACTTTGACCTTTTGGGGCTTCTAGATGACTCATGAGGGTTTTCCAACTTCACATGGCCATAACTCTCTAACCGTGAGGATTTATGTGTCTTTCCACATACCATTGGAAATGGAATGACATGTAATATCCATATAGAATAGTATTACCTACAAATATATCAAAACTCATATTTTTATCCATCAAACAAACTTGGATCCATTACCAAAACCTAGGTTCTCCAACTTCACATGGCCATAACTCTCTAACCGTGAGGAGTTATGTGATGTTCCACATACCACCAGAAATGTAATGACATGTAATAACCATCTAGAATAGTATTACCTTCAATTTTATTAAAACTCATACCATTATACATAAAACAAACTTGGATCCATTACCCAAACCTTTGTGTTACCGGAATTCGCTACAGGACTTTTTCCAAGCGTTGAAATCAATTACTAAGGGTTGACATCATTCTACAATATCACTCTCCAATGGTTGACATCAATGAAAACTAGCAATCCATACTAACTGTCCATCAACCTAAGCCAAATGTCTGACAATCTCCCCCTTTGGCATTGATGGCAACACCAACATTGATGGAAGCACTTAGTCATGATAACATTCATGCTTATACTCCTCATCAATGTTTCTATCTCTCCCCATTTGACATCAATGGAAAAGGGTATCTCCCCTTGGGTATGCTCCCCCTGACTGAACTCTCCTTGGGATGCCCCCTCTATCTACATCCCTATGTGCTCTCTCTCCGAGCATTTATATCCCGCATCTGATAAATAGCTCCCCCTTTGTTATCAATGACAAAGGTATATTTCCATCCAGGGCTGCTCCCCCTAATTGAACTATCCTTGGGGATACTCCCCCTGACTGGGCTCTTCCTAAAACTGATCTCTCAACCTAAATTGTCCTCTTTATGGTGCTTCCTCATGTAAATCTAAGACATATAAGATAAGCATTCAAAAAACATTCATTTTGGAGTAGAAATTACTTTGAGTCTCTAGCGAAGATACTCAAAGGCTTCCCATGGAAGTGGTTTTGAAAAGATGTTTTCCACTTGTTCTTTTGTGCCCACATATTCAACTCTGATGTTCTTCTCTGCAACCTTCTCTCATAGAAAGTGATACTTTATTGGAATGTGCTTCGTTTTGGAGTGCATCACCGGGTTCTTTGAGATACTGATGGCGCTTGTATTATCACCATATATTGGAATGGGCTCATCATACTCAACCTGTATATCTGGCAGAGTTTGTTTCATCCATAGAACCTGTGTACAACATGTTGTTGCTGCAATATACTCTACCTTGGTTGTAGATAAGATATTGATGATTGTTTCCTTCTTAGCCATGATACTAAACACTCACCCAAGTAGAACGTTGCTCCATTGGTGCTCTGTCGGTCATCAATGCAACCTACCCAATCTGCATCTGTGTAGGAAATACATGATAGATCCTTTCCTTTTGGATACCATAATCCAAAATATTTTGTTCCTTTGAAATATCTGAAAATCCTATTCACTTCTAATACATGTGATTCATTTGGTGTTGCTTGAAATCGTGCCACTTGTCCAACTGCCTGCATTACATCTAGTCTGGATGTTGTCACATATAGTAAGCTACCAATCATTGACAGTATTGCCTCTAGTCTGTAGACTTTGAATCTTCATATTTGATCAACTTGCAACTAGTTTGCATAGGAGTGGTAACTATTTTGCAATCTTCCATTCCGAACCTCTTTAGCATTTCTCCTATATACTTAGTTTGAGAAATAAAAATTCCTTGGTTTCTTTGACATATCTGAAGAACCGGAAAGAAGGATAGTTCTCCAAGTAATGGCATTTCAAATTCATTCTGCATATCCTTTGCAAATTTCTTGCTTAACCTATCATTAGTACTTCCAAAAACAATATCATCAATATAAATTTCAATTAATAAAATACTACCTTGAGTTACCTTGATGTAGAGGTTGTTGTCTGCGCTTCCTTTCCATAGTTCGTGCGAAGTTTTTTCATTGTTGTTTATGAGCATTAATCTATTTTGAATGTGAACTCTTGTATGCACTACATGTGTCCAAAAAACATATTTCAATTTGGAATCCATTAGCATTGTTCTAGCCATTTCCTGTGTAATTATCATCCATTATGATAATGTTCCTTGTCTCTGAACCAATATATGAATCCATGCTCTCGTCCACTTTCATATATCTTTCCAAACCTGCTAAGTATTCTTACAAATCCATATCTGTCCATACTATCCAAGATTCTACTTGTGCAACTGTCCATAATGCTGACCCATTTATCACTATACTATCATGAAGTCTTGATTAATCTATCAAATTGTACTTCTACTAACTGACTGCTCTGGATATGTCTTCTCAAACTCTGCAAGATGCT
>JASDQU010503961.1:128674-159871 GCA_032191745.1 Picea mariana
ACATCTTTAATATATTGTGATCTCCATGTGTTGATGAATCTTGTATGCACTTAATAACTCAATAAATCAGTAGTAGTTAGTGATTCCAAGAAAGAATTTGGCTTGGGATCATTACATTAACACAGATTGATGATTGCTCCTTGATCTTAAGTGCGGGGCTTCACAATGATATTGGCTCATAATTCATTGAGATAATGAACGTGATTATCTCAATATACTAGAGATCAAGGAGGGACAATTAACCCATTGTAACTTGGCGTATAACGACCAGTTCGAAAAGGATTTGGAGCGGTAATATTGAAGTGGATAGCTACACTTAAATGCTAGAAAAAATCTATTGCTCAACATGTAACCAAAGAGTTCTAGTTGAATCATAAGATTCTTCCATGATGCGATCTACATCATCATTAATGAAGGAGATATTTACTCCAACAACTATCAAGAAACAACAATTGTAGGCTTCGGTGATTAACATCATCGTGATCATTCGTTTTGACCATCCAGAATCAATCTACCAGTTGGAAAACTCTGAAGACCAAAAGGAAATTGACCAACATATATTACTAGATTCTTCGAGTCTGTAAGAGAAGTACAACTACAACCCTATGCATTAATAGTGTGTAATTCATGATACAGATTAACCTACTGTAGTGACTGTTGAGGATCAGCGATTAGATAATCTATCGAAATATTCTATCAATAATTCGAAAGAGGAAATTCGATAACAAGTCAGGTTAGCCAGTAGAGTTCGAAGATACTCTCACTGTCAATAATGGTAATAGGTGGGCATTATATTCGCTACAATAGACAAATTACACCAGAATCATGGACAAGGGATATGATCATGTTGACCCAATGGAAACTAGTCTGAACATAACAAAACTAGACGATCACGAACTTTACTATAGTGCTCTTGAAAACTGAGCAAACGTTATGACAATCTGGGTGATAAGAATAAGAGAAATCTAAATAAGAAAAGAGGTACAAAATGACCATCTTGTAACAAAAAAAAAACTTAGGAGGATAAATTCTAGTCGATGAGGTGATTGAAAGCAATTTCTTAGAAATCAGAAGCAAAGTAAAACGTTGAATGATTTTTAAATCTCCCATGAAAAAATTTTAAATGAATTAAGCAAGGGCTGTAAGGAGAAATATAAGTTATATTGAAAACTTGTATCTTCGACATACTTCAAATATTATATTCTATTGTTGATATAAGAATTAAAAGTACAATGATCAAATTCTTTGCTTCGAATAGGGTTGGGCGTCAATACATATAGTTTAATATCAGAGTCGTTCCATCAAAATAGATCGATGTCAATCACAACGATTATATAATCATTATAGTAGAGGCATACAAAACAATATTACACCAATTAAATTGAAAATACGCCATAATTTATAATGATTGTATCTATCCACTCGATGTTCTATATAATTATACAAAATACAACAATTAATAATTACCCAAATTTCCAATCGCTACTGTCAACATAGTAGAGTATATATTTTATTAGTCCTTCGTTTAATTGAAAACTAGAATAAATGTGAACTCATGTATTCTAGTTTTGGTTTTAAAATATGATTAAGTATTACAATAGCCTCATAAAATAATCGTCAATTAGAATAAGTATAATGAAAAAATTCACACTATTTTACAAAAATAGATTAAACTAACATCAATATTCAATGTACAAGTTGAGGTCTAATTATCAACAATTTTAAATATTAAATATCGTGACCAATTTAACTGTAGTTGAAGGTGATCTTCAATCTAACACTTGCGCAATAATCCTACTTTCTTTCCAATCCAGAGAATTCACCGATACCTCCTAGCCAACACCAGGGGTACTTTTCTTCTCCCTTATCCCCCCGAGCTGCAAAGGTGCCACACAAAAGAAACTAGAACACAATAGCTTCCAATATTTCCTCACAAGGAATATCTTCCACTCTTTCGCAAGATTGAAAATGCCAACTCCCACAAGTAAAACATAGTCAACAAAATTTTGGCAACATAACAGTATCAAGAAATGGGTGATCCATTTCCCTTCTACACCATTTGTTTTATATAAAAATATCCAATGACACATATCCGTATGCACAAATAATTAACTTTTTAACTTAATTTAATTAATATTATTCACCCACACACTTTTCACACTCTCCCAAATTTTGAGAAGTAAAAACCATTTTTATTTTATTTAGAAAGCCAATTTCCCTCACATTCCCCAATGTGTTCCTAGTTTCGCTCTTAGTTGTCCCTTTGTTCCCCAAATTTTCATTTAATGAGTGTCTCCTAACTAAAACTTATTTAGAGTTGGATTAGGATTCTTCTTCTAGTTAGAATAGAGCTAGGTTGAATCAATATTATATTCCATGTGTACTCCTATTCTCTCATATTATTATTTATTTCTATTTTAAAAATCCATTTTATTAATTTCATACACACATGTGCATTTTATCCAACCTTTAAATTTTATTCCCCTTTTATTATATTCTCAAATATTTTAACTTATGTCACCATTCATTTAATCCTTTATTTCATTTAGACTTAGAATTAGTCTTAGCCTTAGGCTTAGACTCTTGTTAGGATTTTAATTTATAATTTAATGTTAAATTAATTATTGTATTCTAACAAGGTCTAACCATTTCAATGTTTTCTAGGCCACCTAGATTTATTGAGCCAAGTTTTAATTATGTGACGTGCCCTTCAAGACGCAACTTCATGCTCCAATAGTGCCACTCTCCTTAGACTGGTTTTGGAAGTATTTCGAACCTTTGGAGTCAACACTCCATCTGGTTGACCATGTGAGAGACTAAGGGTTTCTAAGGAATATAGACTCCACCTTATTGTGTGCTCCTTAAAAATCTTCATGAGTGATTGTCTCAGTCTTCCCTTGTAACAACCCCGGTCGTTACGGCTACAGGCGACACAAAGCAAGTGCAATTCTTTTTTTTCGCAGGAAAGTAAAAACGACAACAATTAATCAACACAACCTGACAACGAAAACAACGTATGCAATTCAAGCAACAAACAACAATGACCCATCATACTATCACATCATGGAACTGGACGAAACATGCGATAATCAACACACGAAAAATATAAATACGAAAACATTCCCTCCAGAATGCACATAACCCTAAGAGAGGTTTCATGTGCGCTTATCAATTCATGCATGCAATGATCCAAACATACGGTGTCACATCGCCACCTTGCGACAGGTACTCTATAAACCTAAGCGCAAAAAAAATAAGTCTAAACCTTCCACCCAACACCAAATTCCACATGCCTGAAATCCTACTTACACAGTCATGCATTATACGATGTCGTTAGACGAAGGAGCTCTAACATTCAGGAGGCACAAAACGTTGGGTGACTACACGATACCTTCAATTGTACAATGTCTAGAGGTAATTCAATAATAAATTTATCGTCAAGGACTCAATCATCTCATATAGTACTAGTCTCTAACTACAATAAAAACATATAACAATCTTTCGGTATCATCAAATTTTCCATTCAATGTTTTCATAATCCAACTCAACTATATTCCTTAACTTATCTAGTTCAATAATAAAACAAGCATCATAACTATAGATGCAAAACTTCTAAAATTTATTATTTATTAACAAAGACTAGACTAGTGGAAAATGGTGTCGATGTATATCAACCACTTTTTACATAATGTGGTGGTTGCTAGTATTATATATTATTAAAAATCAAACAACATAATTGATTCTTGAATCATTACAACATTATTTAATAAAAACTATAAGAAAAACAAAATTCAAAAAGAAACTTACATTATAACAAGGGATGTGAGATGGGTAATACTGGAAGGTATAATTGTAATTCCTTCAATCGATAGATTCCCAAGATTGAACTCAATTAACTAAAATATAGAACTATTAAAATTTTAGAATTTGGACAAACAACACATGAATGTTGGGTTTGTATTACTACTCACAATCTTATGATTATGGGGAATACATCGTTGTTACCACCTAACCAGTACCATGATAAATTAACGAGAAAGCACCAATCACCAGCGGAGGCATATTGAAATTAATATCCAACTGGATTTCTCTTAAATATTTCACTGGAATATTGAAAAGTAAGAGAATTTCAATAGATCCTTCCATACAATTTATAGCAATTATAAATAGTGATTATAAATTGAAACAACGAATTATAAATTATAAATTTAAACAATGAAAATAACAATTAAAAATCTATTACCAATGCAGCTATTAATACATGAAATATTTAATTCATTATTGTTAGTCCTCCGACAAACTCAGCACAGTCAAGATTGAAATCAAATCTTTCCCCTGACAACTCAGTGTTGTCAATGGCTAGGAACAATCGAAGGAATTTCGTTGTGTAAAACACCTAGAGAATAGTCATTTTTTATGTGGGGTACATGTTCACCAGGAAAAATATGATATGACTCATGAAGTAATATCGTTAAGATAACAATCGATGTGGGTTATCCCCATAATTAACTCAATTTGAAAGAGGTGGAACTAGCAAATTCCAACAAGATGCCTCGATGATGTTTGTGAAATATCCTCAATAACACATCCTAAATATGAAATCAAATCTATTTTATTAGAAGAATAGTAATAAAGTTCCAAAATCTTTCTGAAAGTTGCATGAGGTACGAGATTCAGAGAAATGATACTATAGCAAATTGCAAGTGTGGCGATTCGTAAAGGAGAGATGGAAGGTAGCTAAAAGGGTAAGGGATGGAAGATAGATGGGGATTCTCTGCATAGTTATTTGAGATAGACCACCGACTCGTGGGCGTTTTGCTAAAGATAGTGGATGGCTTACCTCATGAGTATCATGAGCTTTCCAGTTTGTGATCTCGTGGAGAGTGTATTCTTGTCTTGAATTTAATGTTTAGATGACGCCTTTTAAATACATGCTGAAACAACTGCCTATTTTCAAGAGGCTGAGCCGATGGTCTCATTTTCAAGTCTGAATTAGTTTTTCTGGGAGGTCGGCGATTAGTAATGCAACAGTCAGAAAGGAATCTTAATTGTTTCATAAATTTTAATAGGTTTATATAAAATGAATGCCTGGACTATCACTCGACTAGATTCATGAATTTGTTTCTCCATTGACTAATAATCCATCTACATATATAACGTATTAAAATATGTACTGGATTTCAACATAATTTATGATGGGTGTCAGAACCACATGGCTCCAGCTTATTGAACGAGTCCAAGCAAAAATGGAAGAAACAACACTTGCAAATTCCAGGCAATGAAAGAAATCAATCCAAATGAAAACAAACATAGTCTGAAATTAATTTGCAATGAAGGATTATAAAAACATAACAATCGCAACTCAAGGATAAAGACAAAAACACAGGTAAGGTTTATAAAACGCAAAAAATAATCTGACAGCCACAACTATCGTTGTGCCACAAGAACATAAGAAAGCAAGAAGACAACTGGGAGGAATTATGGTTGTTGCGCTAATGAAAATTGGACTACAGAAGAATACAAGGAGTTCCCTATGTGCAAACGAGACCATAAGCACAGAAGGAGGAAGTGTCTTTTGTTGGGCAGATAAAGGATCCAATAGTTATTATCCATGCACATGAAAGAAGGGCATTTGAATCTCAGTCTTAAACACCGGAGTGAAGACGGTAGATTCATCTCCTAGATGACTACTCAAGCACAGACTAATAACTTAAAGGATCACATAATAGAGGATAAAAACAAAAATCTACATCCAGATATTCTTCGTGGAGAAGAAAATAATGAAATAAAAGTGCAATCAAAGAATAAAGAAAACACAGGCAGGAGATACAAGAGTGCGGGCAAGGTTGAGTCTGGTGCTCATTCTTAGCCACACAAAAAAGACAATAAATCATAAATAAAGGATACTGTGGATAGCAAGGGTTCTTACTGAACGAATCAAGCAACAAGGGGATTACAATTACCATATAAATACATACAAGGAAAGCTCATGGCAATGAAGTCGTTATCCGAGTACAGTAAAATAAACTGGTGTAAATTAAGATTCATTGCAAGTAACAAATTTAGCAGGCGTACCTTATCCAAATGCAAATTATCTAAAGTTGTTGTCCCATGTGTGCTCCATTTATCTCCTGCTCGCCAACCAATGTGACCTCACTGGTACCTCCCAGCCAACGCTATGGGTACTCGTCTTCCCCCTAAGGCCCTTGAGCCGCAAAAGTGCCACACACACAATACCAGAGAAAGATAGCACCCAACTTGCCTCGCAAGGTCGAGCTACCACTCGTTACATGAGCTGGATATCCCAACTTCCACAAGAGAAAGTTCAGCCAAGATGAAATTTCAACAGCGTAACATTACGCAAGCCAAATGATGATCCATACTCCTCCTTCGCCATCTCTTTTATAGAGTTTCTTAGTCATTACTTTCCCAAACCCTCATTATATTCCCCCTTTTTAATTATTTAATTAGTAAAAACCTTCCCCGTACATATGTCACTCGATCCCCTAGTTGCACAGAAAATCAATTTTATTAATTAATTAACTTTGTCTATTTCCCTCACCCACCTAAAAGCGTTCCTAAAAACGCTCCTCAGTGTCCCATTATTCCCTTACAATTCTTAAATGAATTATGCCTTACTTAATTCCTAGTTGAGTTCATAAATAGAAAGTTCCAAAGGCTAGATTCCTTATTAAGTTAAACATTCAACTTTTTCTTTAAGTTTCCCCTTTTCTTTAAGTTTCCCTTTTTCTTTAGGTTTCCTTTTTATTTTATGTTTTCTTTTTCTTTTAAGTCCCCCACCTTTTTTCCTTTTTAACTAAAAATCAATTTAGCAAGTGTAGATAAACAACCATTTTCACTTTTAATAAATTTAATCCTCCATTATAATTTTGACTTTAATAAATAAGTTTGAATTTCTTACCCCCCTTCTTATTACATGTTTATTTATTTTTATTTTTTCTACCACATGTTCTAATTAGACCTAGGTTTTAATTTTCACTAGGCTGGGTGACAATTTTTAAGGGAAATTTTAGTTATTATATATTTTTTACTCATACCATCATTTATTTTAAGGCCAACCAACTCTTAAGGAGGCATATTTTTCTAGGCACTAGGTTTATTAACTTATCAGTGAAAATCGTGACGTACCCTTCAGGACACACTACGTGCTCCAAGGGTGCCACTCACCCCATTCTGTTTTCTTTGTGCGACGTGCCCTTCAAGACGTACTATGTTATCCAAGGGTGCCACTCGTCGTTTTCTTTTTTCTTTGCACGACGTGCCCTTTAATACGCACTACGTGCTCCAAGAGTGCCACTCACCTTTTTTCATTTTCTTTACATGACGTGCCCTTCAAAACGCACTACGTGCTCCAAGGGTGCCACTCACCTCTTGACTGAATGTGGTAGACATCAAACCCTTGGAGTCAATACTCCATTAGGTGATCTTTGGTAGACTAAGGGCCTCTAAGGAATAAGGCCCCCTGCCTTATTGCGCACCCCCTAGAATCATTGTGAGTGATTGTCACAATCTTCCCTCATGACATCGTGGGTCATCTCGAACTAGGTAATCATTAACCTATAGTTCGAGCCATGATGAGAGTGCTAGTAGGTTGTAGTAGATATGCTGCCACACCTCTCCCTCAATGTCTCTAGTTGTCGTGTGTGACCCCTCTATTCCAAATGTGAGTCTGGTCAGCAAGCTATGGTCAGCCTTCATCCATCAACGAATCATGTCAGCAATAACAATCAATCATCATAACATCTAATCATATGTACATATGTCACATAAACAACATTCAAATCCTGCAGTACACTTCCTGACTCGATCCAGAGTCCATGGGGTTTCATCGATGCCTATGAATCCTCAATTTACAAAGCCCTACACACTCAGGAGGACCCAGTCAATAGCACCTGTCTATGTAAATACAAAAAATTAGCATATCTTCAAATCCACAATATCTCATAATCATAATCAAAACAACCAATAGTATAATAACCTGGATCACTTACATGAAAGTGTCCTCAAAGAACAAGTTTGCTCAGTACACGCAAGAGCGGGATGTTACATACACCCCCTCTTATTTTAAACTTCAGCAAGGAAGAGATGAACCTCAGGTAAACTCTCTAGTTCCAACCTACAATCACACATCTCTATTTCTCATCATTGACCAAGCTCAATCGTTTCGTCTTACAGTTGAGTATCGCCTCATGCGATTCCAACCAGTCCATACCGATCATGAAGTCATAATATCCTAAGATCATGATGTAGAGGTTGGCCCTAGTAAAAAACTCTCCCAGGTTAAGGCTATAGCCCGTAACCTTCCCACCAACCTTTTGTTTGGCTCCTAAATCCATTTCTATAAAGATAAACTCGTCATGTTCAAATCCCTTTACATTGATTCTTTTTAGCTCTACCCTAGAAATGAAACTCTTTGTAGCACCTGGATCTATCAAAATACTAAGAGTTTGGTCAACGACGGTACCTGATGTCTCAGTCACATTCGAATGGTGCTCTACCTGGCAGTTATTCACCATTGCATGAATCTGATGGGCCTTTCCCAACTTTACCATGGTAGTGGTTCTGACTGATCTAGATGCTTTGGTCCTCTCCATTAGGAAGTGACACTAGTAATGTGGGTCCCCACATGTCCAACATCCTTTGTTTTGTCCACTACTCCTGGTACTCAATGTAGAAACTAACCGCCCACCAGTATGGAACTTTGGTATGTTATGTTGAACAGGCCTAAACTGTTTCTCATATGGTCGATGCTTCTATGGGGATTTGTAAGGAGTTCGTTGCTGAGGCGTTGGTCATCGAGGTGTAGTGAAAGTGGATCCTCTCTCGAAACCAATATAATCTGGTGAATGTCTACCTGGGGTCTGATACTACTGCACACCAGATGACGCTTGTCCCATTGGTCTCGCTGGAGTCCTTCTCTGACCCTCGCCAAGAATATCCTCCCCTTCTATGAGGGCCTTCTGGACAACATCATGCAAGGTTTGAGTCATTAGAATCCTAACCTTTTCACAACTGATGACACTAAGGCCAAACACGAACCTAGTGAACTTGGTTTTCTCTGTATTCAGGTGCGGAGCATACCGAAGCAACTCCATAAAATGGGCCTCGTACTCGAGCACAATATGGACACCCTGTCACAAGGCGTTGAACTCGTTGAGCTAACACTCAATGAATTTATCAAAAATATACCTCTCTTAGAACCGTTCCTCAAACAGTCCCATGACACGTCCTTGAAGACCATGCCCAATTGTGGCAGGAGTGTCTTCCACCATAGAAGAGCACTCCCCTTCGGTTGGAAGACCGCTATGTGGACCTTCAAGTTTCTATGTATAAATCACAAAGCATGAAGCACATCGCATTGCTCTCCAGCCATGCCTCGACAACTGAGCCATCCGTGACACTCGTGGAATTGAGAACTTATCCCTCTTAAGTTCTCGGTGAATGCTAATTGTACTGGCTAGGGAGCATTATGGACCCTCTGGGGTACAGGTGCCCTGGCCTCATCTCAGTAGATATGGTGAATCAAGGCCTACTAAATTCCCTAGAAGGACCTTGTCAAACCATCATCATCCCTTATAGTAATCGAATCCATCCTAAGGATTTGTTCTTCCCCTTAGGGGTTAGACTCCGAGGGTGCAGGAACTTCTGGAGGCGTCGCACCTCCTTCCACTACACCACGTCACGAACCTCTGTGGCATCCTCTAATCGATATAACCACATGGACACGTTAAAGTTTTAATTAGCGCTAGTTTATTAATCAAGGGTTTACTGCAGTGGAAAGCATGGCAATCCACAGTCCCAGAGTTCAACCCACTCTGATACCATATCTAACGACCTCGGTTGTTACAACTACAGGAGACGCAAAGAAAGTGTCGGTTTTTTTTTTTGCATAAAAGTAACAACGACAACAATTAATCAACACATCCTGACGATGAACACAACGTAAGAAATTCAAGAAACATACAACAATGACCCAACATAGTAGCACATCATGCAACTAGAAGAAACATGCGATAATCAATAGATGGAAAATATAAAAACGACAACATTTCCCCCAGGAGGTGCATAACCCTAAGATAGATTTCATGTGCACTTATCAATTCAGATGCACAACGATCCAAACATACGGTGTCACATCGACACCTTGCGATAGGTATGCCAAGAACCCAAGTGTAAACAAAATATGTCTAAACCTTCCACCCAACACCAAATCGCACGTGACTTAAATCCTACTTGCACACTCATATATTATACGATGTCATTAGATGAAGGTGCTCTAACATTAAGGAAACAAAAGACATCGGGTGACTACACAATACCTTCAAATTTTCAACGTCTAGAGGTAATTCAATAATAAATTTACCGTCAAGGACTCAATCATCGCGTATAGTACCAGTCTCTAACTACAATAAAAACATATAACAATCTTTTGATATCATCAAATTTTCAATTCAAGGTTTTAATAATCCAACTCAACTATATTCCTTAACTTCTCTAGTTCAATAATAAAACAAGCACCATAACTATGGATGGAAAACTTCTAAAATTTATTATTTATTAACAAAGACTAGACTAGTGGAAAATGGTATCGATGTATATCAACCACTTTTTACATAATGTGGTGGTTGGTAGTATTGTATATACATTTTTTTGTAAGTAAGAGTTGTATAAAAATCCTTGAAAAAATTAGAGTTACAATATCATCAAGAGTTCTCGACTACAGTAACTGAACTTCCCCGAAGGGAAACCAGTTCAGCCAACCGGTCAGAGTAAAGCTAATTGTCTTAAGCTACCAGTCTGACAGTGAAAAAACTTAAACATAAAAAATATAGTCTCAATAAAACAACATATCAAAACATGGTCGTGGGCTCCATGCGGCCAAAGAAAATCAGACACTTGGCTAAGATAACATAAACACACCTGTGTCAGTCATGGAGTTGGCTTGTAGCAAGGCCACACAAACTAGGAGGTGGAAAACGCCATCGGGTCCATAGCTTCCTCTTCGACAATTGTCCCTCCAATATCCATCTGCTCGTGCATGGCAACGCCCATGTCGATGTTTCCTCCCACCCTTTCTACTTCAGCCCATGTACCCCCCTCTTCCATGGCCCCGTGCATGACCATTCCTGTGTCGAGGTCATCTCCAAGCCCTTACTCTTCGACAAGTGTCCCTCCCTCTTCCATGGGCACATGCATGGAAATGACCAAATCATATTCTTTTCCAACCCTTGTAGAGTCTACTCCTCCATCCCCTAAGTCATCTTTGTTTCCTCCCCCTATGGCTTCACCTGCTCTTGGTGTCAAGTGGCAAGCCCCCTCCAGAGTGGAGAGAATTTGCAGTAGTGCTAAGGCCTTTCCATCCATGATTTCAAATCAAAACTGAAGGTCATCCAAGCCTTGTCATATTTCAAATACAAGACCTTGCAGGATAGCAAGGTTGTCCTACAATTGTGACTCCGGTACTGAATCTGAGAAGGAATGAGGCCCTGGTTATGGTCCGAGGAGATTTGGTGGCGCTCCCAAGTGAGGCCGACCAGATGGTTTCTCTTGTTGGACTGGTGCACTCGCTGGTGAATTGGGTGGGACCGTAGGAAATGACAACAAGGAGGAGGCCAAATCGAAAGAAGGCCCTTGGTTGAAACCCAAGGAATTTTCAGAGAGGGAAAGCCATTCCCGTTGGCTTGCGGAGGGAGAGGAGAGGAATAGGAGGTCAATGGGACTTTGTCGAGACTATGACTAAGAAGAGTGCGAGGAAGATGAAGTTGGTGATGAGTTAGGGGGTGGTGTAAGATGGGGTCTGAGAACCACTCAAGGTCGACTTGGCTGTCAGGCTGACCCACAATTTCATTTTCCCCTTTACCTTAGCATTCCTATGGCATTGACGGGAAATGAAAGTGCAGGGAGGAAGCACAGGTAATGAAGGTGTAGCTGAAAGTGATGTAGGTTGCAAGGGGTCTCAGCATTGGAAGGGAACCTCTGCAAATGCATATGGGAGGAGGCATCGCGTTGAGGCTTCTGAAGGAGGAAAAGGCACAGAAGAAGAGTAAATTCAAATTCATGGCTCTGTGTCATCAAAACGATAGCGAGACAAGGCCAGTAGCACTAAGAGTAATGGTGCCTAGACCTATGCGAGAAAGTCTTAAATGCATGAGGGTGGTGGGATGGTGTGTCACGCTCCTGTCACATGGCCATCACCATGTTGTCCGCTTTGCACTCCCTCCTAGTGACATCTGTTCTGCACAAGCACCCCATCTGGGGAGCTATTGATGGCTTTAGCTTTATCCTTGCAATGTTGAAGGATGGGGTGAGTTGGATTGATGCAGGTTTGTCAGAGTAGCTCTGTTCCTTTCGAGTTCGTTCCAATATTAACGAGTTTGTTAGCGACCTAATTCGCCTTTCTCCTTACATGAGATCGAATGAAGGCTTGATTGGGTTGAATGAGATTCAAAATTGTCCTCAAACCATGATAAAGTTGCTATCAAGGTGAGATTCACTCTAGTTCAGTGCCATTCATAATTTTCCCAAAGAGATTGATAATTATTAGTGAGTTTCCTTCCACAATCAGCTTGGTGAAGTTGTTCTCAATTGCCAATTGCAAGCCTCTAGTGAGCCCCCATAGCTATGTAGTGTTTTTTGTGGTGTGGCCTAAGCTACTCATGGTGATGAGAAGAATGCTTCCCAGGTGATTTCAGAAAACCACTCCAAATACTTCCGCCCCGGGGTTACCCTTGGATGCTCCATCAAATTTGAATTTGATAAAGCCATCAAGAGGGGAAGACCAGTGTGTGGGGTTTCCCCTAATGGTTTGAGTCTGAGAAGGGAGAGGAGGGCCCTGAACTAG
Organism: Picea mariana; assembly: GCA_032191745.1. Taxonomy (NCBI): domain Eukaryota; kingdom Viridiplantae; phylum Streptophyta; class Pinopsida; order Pinales; family Pinaceae; genus Picea; species Picea mariana. Next base: position 141,537 of record JASDQU010503961.1, read on the forward strand.
GTTGAAATTCCAGTGCCTCAAGATGCTTTGCTCCTAAATTGGGCAACTAAGGTCCATTTTGGTCCATTGTTGTAGCATGATTGTTTCCAGAATGTTGTGGCATATTTGATTCCAACAATGTTTCTAGGGGAGCTGGTCATTCCTAAAGATCCTTCTGTTTCTTTCCTTCCAGATTTTCCAAAGGATGAATCCTGGGAGCAATTGCCAAATGCGGTTGAGAATAGGTGATTGGAAAGCCACATCTCTCCAATCTTCAATGGTGGCGATGATGCTGTCCCTTTTTCGATTAGAAGTACACATGATTATCACAAATTGATCCTAGACCTGAGTGGTGTAAGGGAAGGTGTTAAGGATATTATTCATTGTTTCTACCTCTTCCCAACAAAGCATGTAGATGAATGGGCCAACGAAATCCCTTTTCATAAGGTTTTCCTATGTGAGAATTCTTTCATGCATGACCAACCAAAGGAAAAGATTGATTTTTGGCCAATGCTTTCGGGACCATATTTTGTTCCAAGATTTCCTTCGGGGAAGAGATCGGATCACGTATTGATGGCATAGGCCTCTTGTATTTTGAAGGTACCCCTCAGTGAGTTCCCCCACTATAGGATGTCCTCGCCTATCAGAGTGGGTATTTTCCACGCATTGATGGTGTTGATCCAAGGTTGAAGATCCACTTGTACCTCTATATGTAGATCCTCTCCCATAGATTTCCAGCATCTCCAGGTGGTTTCTGTTGGGTTGTCCTTCCAATAGTATGCCACTTTTGTCAATCTTGCCTGTGTGGCTGGGGTGTTGAAGGTGTCAGCCAAGGATTCTTTCTCTAAAATAGGTAACTGTTGCCACGAATCTTTCCAGAAGAGGGTTTTTGACCATTTCAAATTTCCCATAAGGCATGATTGATTACAAGTTGTCGATTCTGCTTGGATGTCATCCAAATTAGGGAGCCTGGGTTGTCTACGTTCCATCTAATCAGGTTTATTTCCATCATGTTAGGAGTGTAATTTCTTCTCTAGATCTTGGCCCAGAGGTCTTGAGGCCTTTTCATCCATCTCCACCAGATCTTAGCGCTCAAGATTTTGTTCATGGTTGAAGGGTCAGTCATTCCCAGCTCCCCTTGAACCTTGAGTCTGCAGAGCTTGTCCGAACTAATTAGTGCCAAAATTTTCCTTGTTTTGAGGCCTTTCTAGATAAAGTTTCTCTGCAAGGTTTTGATAGAATTAAGGACAAAGTTAGAGGCATCTAGGGCTAAGAAGGTATAGACAGGTAAGGCTTGAAGCACGACCTTGAGGAGGATGAGGTGACTAGGGATATTGAGAGCTTGGTAGGTCCAAGAGGAGAGTCTTTTTGAGAAGGAAGTGAGGAGGTGTTTCCACAAACTGTTCCTGAGGGCAGTGTCCAACATGGGGATACCTAGGTACTTGGACGGAAGGGAGCTTCGGGTGAAATCCAAGATTTCAGAGATGTAACACCGAATCGAAACTGAGGTATTGAAAAAGAAGATCTAGGACTTGTCCTTGTTGATTTCCAGGCTTGAGGCATCACAAAAAGTTTGAAGGATGGAGAGAAAAGAGTGGGCCTACAAGGCTGTGGGGGATCCCATCATCAGAGTGTCATCAACAAATTGGCTATGAGAGATTGGAGGATTGATGCCATGCAGTGGAAGGTCTGCCAATGTTTTTTTTCTATGACAACCTGAATGGATCGACTTAGACCTTTTGCCATGATAATAAAGAGGAACATGGAAAGAGGATCGTCTTGTATAATTCCCATAGAGGGGGAGAAAGGACGAGAAGGGACACCATTGAAAAGTATTGAGAAGAAGGAAGAGGAGTTGAGGTTCAATATCTAGTCGACCCAGGAGGGGTCAAAGCCAAAGGAAAGGAGCATCGCATGCATGTACTCCCATCTTAACTTGTCAAAAGCTTTGGAAAGATCCAGTTTTAAGAGCATACATGGTGTGCAGGTCTTTTGTAGGGAGTGTATCACTTCATGTGCTATGATGAAACTAAACAGAATTTTCCTACCTTCCACATAACCTAATTTCTTTGATGATATGATCATGGGGAGGATAGGCTTAAGTCTTCTTGTTATAACATTGGTTAGAAGCTTGCAGATGATGTTGCAAAGAGCAATTGGTCTTAATTGCTTAGGATGGTTGACACGCTCCTCATTGGGAATGAGGGTGAGGAAAGTTGCGTTGAGGGTGGGGGGAACCTACCCTGAGACCTTGGATCATTTGCCAACAATGGTGGAAGAAGTCATTGGTGAAGCCATCTGTTCCCAGGGCTTTACCTTTGGGGGTGTCCTATAGCACCTGGTCTACTTCCTCGAGAGTGATGGGCCAAGGCAGAGCAACATTATGTTCCTCCTTGATTAAGTTAGGTATGTGTTGCATGACCTTGGTGATGGCTTGAGATATGTCCTTCTGAGTTTCTATCAAGAGATTTTTGTAGTAGGCAACCAATTCCTCATCCAGGTCCTCATGGGATTGAATAATTTTCCAATTTTTTGAAATTAACAGTGTGATGCGATTGGTATGTCTTTGTTGAAGGGTAGACTTGTGGAAAAACTTGGTGTTTCGATCGCCCTCCTTGAGCCATTTCATGTGATACTTTTGTCTCCATAGGATCTCTTCTTGGGCTTTCCTTTCTTCAAGTTTTTGGCTTATTGTTGCTTCCTGAGATTTTAGGTCGTCAAAGATCCCTTGCTCCCGGATTTTTATTTGTACAATGCTCATTTGATCCGTTAGTTTCTTTTGGGCCTCAAAGATGTTTTTGAAGGTGTGTTTGTTCCAAATATCGAGTTGTTGCTTGAAGTTTTTAAGTTTTTGTTGGAAGCGATATATCTTGGAGTCGTAAGGTACCGCTACCTCCCTCCACCAAGTGTGGACCTTCTGTTGAAAGTATGGGTGACTAAGCCATAATTGTTCCATCCTGAAGGGTTTTTGGCCAGGGGTGGCCAGTATATCCAGTCATAGCTGGATAGGCTAGTGGTTCAATCCATGGATATCCAGTATGCATGTTTCCAGAGCTGTACCCTCCAACATGAGGGAGTCCGAGAGAAGAAAATGTTCCATCCTACAAGCTATTCGATGGGTTTTAGTTCTTTGATTTGTCCAGGTGAAGGTTGCTTTGGAGGTTTCTAAGTAGATGAGGTTTGAGTTGTCTATGAGGTTCTGAAAATATCTAGTTTTTGGTTTCAGACACCTTTTTCCTCCCCATTTCTCGTCCAAATTGTGAATCATATTGAAATCGACTCCTTAAATCCACCTGTTCCCCTCGGACAGGGTAATCAAGTGCTCCACGTTCCGAAGTAAGGATTTCTTATCCCTAGAGCTAGTAGGTCCATATATATTTGTGAGGTAGCCTGGTTTGTTGGAGCTAATGAGTCAGTAGGTTGCTGAGATGGACCATTTAGTTGTGAATTTTTTTTCCAAAGTGACTGAGCTTGGATTCCAAAGTAGATCTAGACCCTCGGTTGTACCTATGGACTCTGTTGAGATCCATTTCCCTTGCTTCCAGTAGTAGGGGAGGATCTTGTCCATATATTCAGTGGCACATTTTGTTTCTTGGAGCATCATTATGTCTAGTTTCTCTACTATGATCAGATCCCGTAGCATCTTTTTCTTACTATGACCATTGAGTCCTCTTATATTCCAGGAGATGATATTCATGATGAGAATGGGGAGGGGAGGGGAAGGAATCCATATGAGATGAGATGGATCTGACCGGAGTTAACCAAGAAGTTCCCTATCTCTTGAATAAGCTTGCTAGTTGATTTCCTTCCTCTTTTCTTTTCATCTTTCTAGGGTTTGCATTGTTCCTTCTGCATATTTCCTTATATTCCCAATCCCACACTGGATCTGGCAGTGGATCCAGATGAGGAGTTAAGGAAGCCCTTGTGGACTTTTCTAAGTTGGTCTAGGGGTATGGTATAGAGTTTCTGGTGCTGATAAGCGTGTTCTAGATGTTGCAGGTCAACGCCAGCAAATTCTTACTTGTCTAGGTCCATCTCGGCATCTCCATCATTGATTTCTATTTGTTCCCCAGTTTTAGTGTTGGAGCAGGTTAGGGAGGTAGGAAGGTTCAGATCTTGGGCTTCCCCTACTTTTTATTTTCCTATTTGCTAGGGTGTTTTCTCTGTAGGCAAAGCCCGTGAGGTTGGCGAGTTATCTGGTTGCTTTTGCAGAATCTCATATTCATTTCTGGTGGTAGGATCTTTGCTTTCCTGGGATACCTTCTTCTATCCTCCTTTTTTGTGCCTACTGGGCACCTGAGTGAATCCATATTTGTTTTTTCTGGCATCTGGGTTACATCTTTTCTTATTGCATTGAGGGGGAAATCTCTGAAGAGATGCCCATGCTCATGAAATTTTCTGCATCTGAATGGAATGTGTTCATAGTCAATGGTTTGCAGCCAATCCTCATCTTGATATTCTAGGAAAATAGTTCCTGGGAGAGGCTTGGTGATGTTCAGGTAGACACAGATGCTCACATAGGAGGTGTGTCTTCTTTGTTTCGTGGCCTCCAAGGTTTTGACATACACTCCAATGGTGTTGCCTATGCCATCCAATACCTCTTCCAACCAGAACTCCTATGACAAGGAGTATAGTCTGATCCATACTGGGGCATGCACAAAGTCTTATGTTTTAGGGATAAACTTCTCAGTCCTAAACCTCAAGAAGAGCCCCATTGAGTTGAAAAAATACGACCCTCCATCAAATATGCGATTCCTATCTTCTAGGTTATGCAGGATAATGGTGAAGAAACCCTTGGAACCCAGTTGTATATCATAATGTCCCTTGGGCTTGCACTATTGATGTATCCATTTAACCAGGTCACATTCCCATGGCTAGAGCCCTAAAAATTTGCCCACTAAAGCATAATCTCTCTTACATTGTTTCTATTCCTCGATCTAGGGTGTGATGATGATGGATTTCAGGGCTTGTGGTTCCTAAGGAATGCATTTTCAAGGTATCCATGGTTGTGATGCAATTGTTGATGTCGACATTTTTCTTAAATATATATCCATTTATTTGTCCTTGAATGTGCCCTTGGATAATAGCTGTGAGTGAATATCTGTAGGAGGCTCGAAAGCGGGGCACCTGGAGTCTCCTCCATTGTTTCCATTCATTGTCGCTTCACTGTAGGAGGGGCCTCGCGGCCCTCCCTAGCTCAGACTCATTGAACCCCTTCAGGGGCAGTCAGGTGCACCAGAACAACAGAAACCCTAACCCTAGCCTAGTGCAGCTCGTAATTCCTCGATCAGAGAGTTCAAAATATTATCATAAACCCACATCTCACATATTTGTACATACACCATAGATTCACAATCTTTCATGAAGAGGTCCGGGAGAAATGCCTCCATGCAAAATTGTCTCACTGGTAGTATTATATATTATTAAAAATAAAACAACATAATTGATTCTTTAATCATTACAACATTATTTAACAAAAACTATAAGAAAAGAAAAACTCAAAAAGAAACTTACATTATAACAAGGGATGTGAGATGGGTAATACTGGAAGGTATAATTGTAATTCTTTCACTTGATAGATTCCTGAGATTGAACTCAATTAACTAAGATATATAACTATTAAAATTTTAGAATTGGGACAGACAACACATGAAAGTTGGGTTTGGATTACTACTCAAAATGTTATGATTCTAGGGAATACATCGTCATTACCACCTAACCAGTACCAAGAAAAATTAATGGGAAAGCACGAATCACCAGCAGAAGTATATTGAAATTAATATCCAACTGGATTTCTCTTAAATATTTCACTGGAATATTGAACAACCAAAGAATTTCAACATATCCTTCCATACGATTTATAGAAATTATAAATTGTGATTATAAATCTAAACAACGAATTATAAATTATAAATTTAAACAATGAAAATAGAAATTAAAAATCTATTACCAATGCAGCTATTAATACATGAAATATTTAACTTGTTGTTTTCAGTCCTCTCACAAACTCAGCATAGTCAATATGGAAATCAAATTGTTCCCCTGACAACTCAGCGTTGTCAATGGATGGGAACAATCGAAGGAATTTCACTGTGTAAAACGCTTAGAGAATCATCATTTTTTATGTGGGGTAGGTGTTCAGCAGGAAAAATATGATATGAGTCATGAAGAAATACCGTTAAGATAACAATCAATGTGGGTTCTCCCTATAATTATCTCAATTTGAAGGCGGTGCAGCTAGCAAATTCCAACACGATGCCCCGATGATGTTTACGAAATATATTCAATAACACATCCTAAATATGAAATCAAATCTATTTTATTAATGGAATAGTAATACAGTTCCAAAATATTTCCAAAAGTTGCACGAGGTAAGAGATTCAAAGAAATGACACTGCAACGAATTACAGGTGCGACGATTTGTAAAGGAGAGATGGAAGGTAGCTAAAAGGGTAAGGGATGGAAGACATATGGGGATTCTCTACGTAGTTATTTGAGACAGACCTGTGGGTGTTTTTCTGAAGTCAACAGTTGGCTTACCTCGTGAGTATCACGAGCTTTCCAGTTTGTGATCTCGTGGAGGGTGTATTATTGTCTTGAATTTAACATTTAGATGATGCCTTTTTAATACACGCTAAAACAACCACATGTTTTCAAGAGGTCGAGCCGATGGTCTCATCGTCAAGTCTGAATTAGTTTTTCTTGGAGGTCGACGGTTAGTAATGCAACAATCAGCGAGGAAGCTTAACGGTTTCATAAATTTTAATAGGTTTATACAAATTGAATTCATGAAACATCACTCCACTAGATTCATGAAATTTTTTCTCCATTGACTAATAACAAATCTATATATATAACATATTAAAATATGTACCATAGTTCAGCATAATTTATGATGGGCATCGGAACCGCATGGCTCCACCATCTTGAACGAGTCCAAGAAAAAATGGCAGAAATAACACTTGTAGATTTCAAGAAATGAAAGCAATCAATCCAAATGGAAACAAACACAGTCCAAAATTAATTCACAATGAAGGATTATAAAAACATAACGATCACAAGTCAAGGATAAGGAAAAAAACACAAGTAGGATTTATATAACGAAGGAAATAATATGACATGCACAACTATCGTTGCACCACACGAATATAAGAAAGAAAGAAGACAACTGGGAAGAATTATGGTTGTTGTGCTACCGAAAATTGGACTACAAAAAAATACAAGGCCTGCTCTATGTGCAATCGAGACCATAAACACAGAAGGAGGAAGTCTCTTTTGTTGGGCAAAGAAAGGATTCGACAATTATAATCCATGCATAGGAAAGAAGGGCATTTGAATCTCAGTATTAAACACTGAAGTGAAGATGGTTGATTAAGCTCCTGTCTGACTTCTCAGGCACAGACTAATAACTTAAAGGATCATGGAAGAGAGGATAAAAACACAAATATGCATCCATATCTTCTCTATGGAGAAGCAAATAATGAAATAAAAGAGAAATCAAGGAATAAAGAAAACACGGGAATGAGATACAAGAGCACATACAAGGTTGATCTCGGGGCTCATTCTTAGCTACACACAAAAGATAGTAACTCAGAAATAAAGGATATTGTGGATAGCAAGGGTTCTTACTGAATGAATCAAGTGACAAGGGGATTACAATTACCATAGAAATACATGCAAGGAAAGATCATGGAAATGAAGTCGTCATCCGAGTACAATAAAATAAATCAGTGTAAATTAAGATTCATTGCAAGTAACAACTTTAACTGGTGTACATTATCCAAATGTGAATTCTCTGAAGTCGTTGTCCCGCACATGCTCCGTCCACCTCTCGCTTGCCAATGGATGTGACCTCACTGGTACCTCCCAACCAACGCTAGGGGAACTCTTCTTCCCCCTGACCCCCCCGAGATTAAAATGGGCCACACACACAATACCATAGAATGCTGGCACCCAGCTTGCCTCGCAAGGTCGAGCTACCACTCGTTACCCAAGCTGGGTATCCCAACTCCCATAAGAGAAATTTTAGTCAAGATGAAATTTCAGTAGCGTAATTTTATGCAAGCCAAATTATGATCCATACTCCTCCTCCTCCATCTCTTTTATAGAGTTTCTTAGTCATTAATTTCCCAAACCCTCATTATATTCCCCTTTTTAATTATTTAATTAGGAAAAACCTCCCCCATACACATGTTGCCCGATCCCCTAGTTGCACTAGAAAATCAATTTTATTAATGAATTAACTTTGTCTATTTCCCTAACCCACCTAAAACTATTCCTAAAAACACTCACCGGTGTCCCATTACTCCCTTACAATTCTTAAATGACTTATGTCTTACTTAATTCCTAGTTGAGTTCATAAATAGAAAGTTCCAAAGGCTAGATTCCTTACTAAGTTAGACATTCAACTTTTTCTTTAAGTTTTTGTTTTCTTTAAGTTTCCCTTTTCCTTTAATTTTCCTTTTTCTTTTAAGTTTCCTTTTTATTTTAAGTCCCCCCCCCCTTTTCCTTTTTAACTAAAAATGAATTTAGCAAGTGTAGATAAACAATCATTTTCCCTTTTAATAAATTTAATCCTCCACTATAATTTTGACTTTAATAAATAAGTTTGAATTTCTTACCCCCCTTCTTGTTACATGTTTATTTATTTTTATTTTTAGTTTTTTGACCACATGTTCTACTTAGACCTAGGTTTTAATTTCCACAAGGTTGGGTGACAAATTTTAAGGGAACTTTTATTTATTAAATTTTTTTACTCATACCATCATCTATTTTAAGGATGACCAGGTCCTAGGGAGGCATAGTTTCCTAGGAACTAGGTTTATTAACTTATCAGTGAAAATCGTGACATGCCCTTCAGGACACACTACGTGCTCCAAGGGTGTCACTCACCTCATTTTGTTTTCTTTGCATGACATGCCCTTCAAGACGCACTACGTGCTCCAAGGGTGTCACTCACCTTTTTTTGTTTTCATTGCATGACGTGCCCTTAAAGACGCACTACGGGCTCCAAGGGTGCCACTCACCTTTTTTCATTTTCTTTCCGCGACTTTCCCTTCAAGACGCACTATGTTCTCCAAGGGTGCCACTCACCTCTTGACTGAATTTGGTAGACGTCAAACCCCTGGAGTCAATAGTCCACCAGGTGATCTTGTGGGAGACTAAGGTCCTCTAAGGAATAAGGTCATTTGTCTTATTCCGCACCCCTTAGAATCATCTTGAGTGACTTTCACAGTCTTCCCTCATGACATCATGTGTCTTATAGAACTAGATAATAACTAACCTATAGTTAGAGCCACAGAGGGAGTGATAGTAGGTTGTGGTAGGTATACTGCCACACCTCTCCCTCAATGTATCTAGTTGTCGTGCGTGACCCCTCTACTCCAAATGTGAGTCTGTTCAATAAGCTATATTCATCCTGTATCCATCAATGAATCATGTCAGCAATAATAATCAATCATCATAACATATAATCATATGTACATATGTCACATCAACAACATTCAAATCCTGCAGTCCACTCCCTGACTTGATCCGGAGTCCAAGGGGTTTCATCGATGCCTCTGCATCCTTAATGTCTAAATTCCTGCACACTCGGGAGAACCCAGTCAATAGCACATGTCTATGTAAATACAACAAAATAGCATATCATCAAATCCACAATATCTCATAATCATAATCAAAACGACCAATAGTATAATGACCCGGATCACTTGCACGCAAGTGTCCTCAAAGAATAATTTCGCTCAGTGCACACAAGAGTGGGATGTTACATACACTCTCTCTTGTTTTAAACTTCGTCCTGAAGTTTCATAGTATATAAGTGCCAAATAAAGTGTATCACAATATCATATGTATAACTATCAAACAAAAATGGGAACTGCTGATGCATATCATATGCATCCTCCCACGTCGTCGAGTGCGGACTATAGTTGTCCCACTGGACCTTGACCTAATCTACTATTTGACGTCATATTTGTCAAATGTGATGGTCAAGGATGCAGATTGGCTCCGTTGTGAGTGAACCCTCGTCAGATACTTGCAAGGAACTCATGTCAATAACATGTGTAGGATCACTAATATAATGTCTCAAAACAGATACATGAAAAACATTGTGCATACGCCTCAAAGAATCAGGTAAGGCTATATGATAGGCCACAAGCCCCTTCCTTTCCATAATCCTTAAAGGTCCCATGAACCTACGAGATATTTTATCACCCTTTCCAAACTTGATCAAAACTCTTATGTGGTTTCACCCACCAAAAGACTCGATCTCCAACTTTGTAACTATGGTCGACACGATGTGCATAGGCATAACTCTTCTATTGATCGTGTTCTTCCTTAATCCTTTGTCTTATTGTTTGCATTTGATATTCTATTTCTTGGATTGCTTCTCGTCCCACTAGGACCCTATCCTAAAGCCGATCCCAACTCAAAGGCGTCCAACACAGTCGCCCTTAAAGAAAATCAAAAGGGGAAATCTTAATGGTTCTTTGATAACTGTTGTTGTACGCAAACTCCACTAGTGGCAAGAAATATTCCCAGTGCTTTTGTTGGTCCATAACATACATACACAACATATCCTCCAAGATTTTTTTTGTTCGTTTGGTATTCCCGTCTATCTCTGGGTGATACGCGGTACTAAAGTTAACCTGGGTTCCCAAGGCCTCTTGGAAACTAGTCCAAAATCATCCTTTAAACATTGATCCTCTATCATATATAATCCTCTTAATAATGTCATGCAGCCTCGCAATCTCACTGATGAAAAATCTAGCTATGCCAGGTGCCAAATATGTCATACACAAAGGAATATTAAAATGAGCACTCTTCGTCAGAGTGTCGACTACCAAAAAAATCAGGTCGTGTCTCCTTTTCGTCAGTGGCAATCCAACAATCAAATCCATCAAAATGACCTCCCATTTAGATTCTGAAATAGCATGTGGTTGTAGTAGTCCTGTCGAATTTCTATGCTCAACCTTCAGCTGCTGACATTCTAGACATCTGGCCACATAGTTGACTATGTCTGCCTTCGCTCCTTTCCAGAAGAATAACGGTTTAAGGTATTCCCTCATCTCCGTTACTCCAGGATGAGTCATGTACACTACTCAGTGAGCCTTGTTTAGGATCAAACTCCTTAACTCGTCATTGGGAGGTACATAAATTCAAATTTTAAATCTCAATAGTCTATCGTCATCCACAGTAAACCCTTCAAATTTTGGTACCATCTTTGTGTTTTGTCCAATAAAATCCTTGAGCTCTTTGTACCAGTCATCGTCATGCTGTAAAGTTAGAATCTTTTCATGTAGATTCATCTGAAGAGGCAGCACTGAAAATATGTGTGGTCTCTGACTCAACGCATCTACCACTCTGTTCACTATTCCCTTTATGTAAGTAATCTTGAAATCATACTCACTAAGCAATTCTGACCAACGTTGTTGTCGCGCGTTTAATTCGCTTTGCGTAAAGATGTGTTGTAGTCCACAGAGGTCCATTTTTAGTTCAAATTTTCGTCCAATAAGGAAGTATCTCCAAACTATCAAGGAATAAAAAATGGATAACAAATACAAATCATGCACTGCATAGTTATCCTCATGACTTCTCAACTTTATGGAGGTGTAAGCGATCACCCAACCACCTTGCATCAAGACTCTACCTAATCCTTCCTTGGATGCGTCAGTGCATACCAAGAAGTCCACGTCCATATCATGGAACCTTAGTATCGGTGTTGTCATCAACAAATCCTTGAGCCTCCAAAATGCCTCCGCGCATTTCTCAGTCCAAACAAACTTCTTATTCTTCTTCTGCAATTTCGTAATTGGATTTGCTATCTTCAAAAAAACCTCGACGAACCGTCGATAGTATCACGATAAACCCATGAATCTATGCACTTCGAGGACATTCACTGACATAGGCCATTCCATAATATCCTCAACCTTTGTTGGATCCACAACGATACCTTCGTCGGAGATGACATGCCCTAAGTAGTGAATCTTCGATTGATAAAACAAGCAGTTTGATAGGTTCCCAAACAATTTGTTCTCTCGTAGACACTTTAGAACCAAGTGCAAGTTCTCATCATGCTCCTGCATCATCTGAGAGTAAATCAAAATATCGTCAATGAATACTTGGACAAACCTGTCTAAGTATTCGCTGAACACCCCATTCATTAAACTCATAAATACACATGGGGCGTTTGTCAGCCCAAACAGTAAAACAGTAAACTCGTAATGTCCAAACCTCATCTTAAAGGAGGTATTAGGGATGTCATCCTCCTTGATCCATAACTGGTGATACCCTCATCTCAATTTGATGCTTGAAAACATCGTCGCACCCTTCATCTGATCAAATAGATCATCAATTCTTGGCAACAGATACTGAATCTTGATTGTTGCCTTATTCAATTGATGATAGTCAATGCAGAGTCTCCACGACCCATCCTTCTTCCGTATGAAGATAAAATATGCACCCCATGGTGACACACTTAGACGTATAAGTCCCAGGTCCAACAACTCCTTCAATTTCATTCTCAACTCCTGTAAATCTGGGGTCGACATCTAATAGGGAGTTCTTGCTATCGGTTCAGTTCTTGGTTTTAGGTCGATGGTAAATTCCAACTCCCTCTCCTGTGGCATCCTAGGTAACTCCTTAGGGAAGGCGTATGAAAACTCTCTCACCTTCGGAAGGTGTTTTATACCTTCCTCTATTCCCTTCTCATTTAATGCAAGGATCGCATAAATATTACATCCCTTGTGCATTCTCTTCCGTAGCTGCAAGGAAGATATGAACCTCAGAGAAAATCCATGGTTCTGACCTACAATCATGCGTCTCTATCCCTCATCATCAATCAAGATCAATCACTTCATCTTATATTTGAGTATCACCTCATGCGATTCCAACCAGTCCATACCGATCACGACATCATAAGATCCTAATATCGTGACGTACAGTTTGGACCTAGTGACAAACTCTCCCAGGTTAAGGCTACAGCTCGTAACCTTCCCACCAACCTTCTGTTTGACTCTCGAATCCATTTATACAAAGCTAAACTTGTCTTGTTCGGCTGTCTTTACCTTGATTCTTTTTAGCACTTCCCTAGAAATGAAACTCTCTGTAGCACCTAGATCTATCAAAATACTAAGAGTCTAGTTAGAGATGGTACCTGACGTCTCGATCACAGTCAACTGGTGCTCTTCCTGACAGTTATTCACCGTTGCGTGGATCTTATGGGCCTTGCCAAAATATCCCACGATAGTGGTTTCAGATGATCCAGTTGCTCTGGTCCTCTCCATTGGGAATTCAAGATGTTAATTGGGTTCCCTACATGTCCAACACCCTTTCTTCGGTCCAGTACTCTTGGTACCTGAAGTAGAAGCTGATGGCCCACCGGCCTGGAACTCTACTATGTTCTGCTGAATAGGAATAAACTGTTGTTGCTGCGGTCGACACTATTGTGGGGCTCTGTAAGGAGTCTATTGTTGAGGTGTTGGTCGTCGAGGTGTTGTGAAAGTGGATCCTCTCTGGAAACCATGATATCTGGGTGAATGTCTAGATGGTGTCTGATGTTGTTGCACACCAGATGACACCTGTCTTGCTGGTCTGGCTGGATTCCTACTCTGACCCCCACTAATAATCTCCTCCTCTTCTATGAGGGAATTCTAGACAACATCATGAAAGGTTTGAGGCATCAAAATCCTAAACTTTGCATGAATGATGACATTAAGGCCAAAACAAACCTATTGACCATGAGTTTCTTGGTATTCATGTGCAAATCATACTGAAGCAACTCCATAAAATGAGCCTCATACTCAAGCACCATATCACTGAACTGTCATAAGTGGTTGAACACATTGAGTTGACGCTCAATGAATTCCTCAAAAATATACCTCTCTCGGAACTCTTCCTCGAACAGTCCTGTTATCTCCTCAAATAAATCAATCAATTTATGTCAATTTAGGTGATAGGATGTATTTTAAAAAATACATTTTTTATTTTTTAAAGCTCATATTTTAGATCTCTATGCATGTAATAAATTTATAATAAACTTTTGTTTAGTTTTTATTTCATCTAATTCAAATCTCAAGTTTCGGTTGTTCATTAGACAACGAAAGCCTTAGCATTCGGTAGCTTAAACAAAGAAACTCAAGGCTATTTTACCACTGAAATTGCAGGATCAAGGGAGGAGTCAGCATGTCCTTTCACATGTTTAAATCATCGAGTTTGAAGTTCTATAATTGCAATTAGCCGCCTAAAAGACAGGACAACGAACCGTTCATGACCTGGAGATGATATCTGCATGATATAGTGAATCTTTTTGGATCATTGTTTCATCGAACTACATGGTTACATACCTCTCAGTCATCAACCATGATTGTTTCAAATCACAACATGCTTTTTTGCATCCCTTGTAATCAACGCCCAAATTTGATGCTCACCTCATTTTTCTTGTCCTTGTCACAGCCGAGCCGAATCTCCCTAAGTTTATGCTGTGTAAATTTCCACCAAAATCTGATTTTTCAATCGCAGGTGTACATGAGAATAGCGACAGATTATGAAAGGAGGATCAACTCTGATCAAAGATCTCAATGACATCAGTTACTTGGAATCGCACCCGTAGGTATGCCAATTGTTTAGGGACGCAGGTTGTTATAATTTTTGTAAAAAATTACAGAGTTCTCACCAGCAGGTAGCAAAAGCCTTTGCCCTGAATTTCGATGAAAGGAAAGTAGTCATCGGTCAAGATGAATTCGAGGCGGATGAAGCCCTCATAGCCGAGGTAAAAGATCTTCCCAGGATTGGAGAAAAATGGTTTAAAACCACTGTCACATAAAATGTTGAATTCAGGTCTTACTTGAAACCAGAATGCAAGGATTTGATATGGAAGAAAGACATTCCTGTGTCTTTCCTTGAAGAGAAATGGCAACAATTACTAAAATCCATTATGGTCTATATAACTTGTGAAGGCAGACATAACAGGGTGATGATTTACCATTTCAAACTCATGAATCATTTTACTGCTAGAAACCCACTCAATCTGCCCTATTTTCTCCATAGAATCTTATCTAAGATGGCTCATCAGGTCAAGGCCAAGCCCAATAAATTTGCAGGTAGACTATCCCACCATGGTCTAATTAAACTTTTGGTTTTTGAGCTATTGCAGAGAAGAGGCAAAGAGTGGAATTACTTCTTGTTCTAGAATGATTTTTAGACTAATGTACAGCCAGAGGGTAAAAAGAGTCCTCATTCCAAGAAGTCTTCTACTCCCAGAAGTGGAAAGAGGAGGAGGAGAGCTATCTCTCCAGTTCCAGTTAATCAACCCTCTCCTTCCTCTAAGCTTAATAAAACTAAGAAGAAATTGAACTTCAACAGTGAAACAAATAAGGCCAAAGAATCCCCAGTGAACAAAAGCAATATTAATCTTCCTTACACAGACATGGAGGATGAAGAGCACCATATTGAAATAGGGAACGAGGACTCAGTTACCACAGGGCGTGAAAATTCTATTTTTGTAGATATATTCATAGCAAGTTATGAAGACCTTCTATCACCTACACCTCAAGAAGAAAAAGAACCGCAAATTGCAGATGCCTCATCTAGAAAAAGAGTGAAGCAGAGTAAATAAAAGGAAATCAAGAAGCTTAAGAAGAATTTAGCTGAACAAGAAGTGTTAGAAAGGATAATTAAAACAAGATATGAAACTGTATTTAAAAACTTTGGAGAAAGCAACTCATCCTTGGAAATATTAGCTCATGAAAGCATATAGGAAAAGAAAAAGAAGGACAAGATTGTAAAAGATTACAGCAGCTTATGGAGAGTAGCTCGAGGCTTGAAGAAAAAGGTCAGAGATTTGAGGAAGTAAGCTATGTCTTCAAAACAACAGGGTCAAACACATGCTACTCTTGAAACCCTAGCAGAGGTGGCAGTTCAGTGCAATGAACCCGAGGCAACTAGTAATCCTACAGGCTTTGAGAAAGATGAAGAAGCCTTAAAAGATCAACCCTAAGGCATTTTTGAGCTAAGACAAAAGGTATTTTTGAAATTTTGATAATTTCACTGAAACAAACCTTTCGGTGGCTTAGGAGAACATTTCGATTGTTCATTAGCTACCGAAAATAGAGCTTTCGGTAGATAATTGGTCTGAATTCTGTCTACTCTAGCTATCGAAAGCACTGATAAGGCAGAAAGTTAATATTTTTTCACATATCCAAGTTTTCCTTGTCCAAAATCCTCAAGAATGGTTTCAATCGATGGACAATAATTAATGACATCCTTATCAAGAGTTTGTTTTGATTTTGGAGATGCTCTACAAGACATTAAGGTCAAAATTAGTTAGTTATTTTCAGGGATATAAAGTTGTTTGTCTGTCAGCAGGTGTCATTTTCGACTCTTCTCATATCATATACAATCCAACAGCCTCGGAAGGCTCACTACACCTGCTAAAGAATACAAAAGACATAAAGATCATTCAATGATATGAATTGACCTAGTTTATAGGATCTTTGCCTATTTTCTTGGGCCAATTATTGATTCTCTATTTTAGGCAAAATTCAATCTAGTATTCTAGGATTTTGAAACTGTTTGTAAAGGCTATAAAGCCCAGAACATTTGATGAACACTGGTTCGATTTTGAGTTCTGTAATCCTCTGTTATTGGGATAAAGACACTTTCTTTAATATATTAATCCTTCAAGCTTCTTTCATTGTTATTATCAGACTCTCTTTATATTTTTCTATGCCTATGAGTTGAAATCATTTCTTTGTCTATGTTTAAAGGTCCCATGGTAACTGTCATCTTACCTTTGATTTTTAAGCAAGAAACATAAGCATCCTTTGCTAGTTTGTTGACCCATCATATATATTGTTATGTATGTTCTGGTTAATTAATTGGTTTTCTTATCCATTTTATCTACAAACCTATCTAATAATAGCTCTTGAAGGCCTTGTATTGCATGAATATAGCTAGACTGTCTTGAAGATTCAATCTAGTGACTTAGATATTAATCTTGATCGAAAGCCACACCCATTATTGAGAAAATAATTACAAAAAGGTTAAGTTACCAGACATCTCTGAGATACAACCTGGGAGAGTTTCCTAGAGTGATAACAAATTGGCACCATTGCTGGGGAGAGGAGATTGAAGCTCAGCTTCCTTGGGAGATGACAAGATCCAACTTTGATGATAGACAAAGTCTACACACATTTTTGGTTGTAATCATCTATCTAGAAACTCCATTGGAATGAAGTGGCTCTAAGAAGGGCTCATACCAGAGAAAACTAAGAAAGACCACTGGCAACACCAGTTCCAGACCATGAGAAGATCATCAGAAGTGGAAAATCATTGCAAAGACAAATGTCGAGATCTACAAGAGCATCTAAACCAGGTATTTTAAGAAACAATTTTTCATTTTTATCTAGAGAACCTCTTGTCGAATCCACTTCTGCTGAAACTTCTAGTTCTCACAAAATTGTAATTGTGTCAGAAATCTTGAAGGGTGATGAGCCTTCAATTTCTTCTGATGTTATAGATTCTATTTCTGAGCATGTTACTATATCCAACTTAGGAGAAGAAGTTGTAAAATCTATCCAAGAAGAGGACTCTTCCTCTTCCTTGAATTCTTCACAAACTGAGCCTGTAGAAATTTTTTTCCATACTCATACCAGTCTGCCCATTCTTGAAGATACTTTACAAGATCTTTCCTCTAAGGGTGAAGAACACTTGGCCTTGTTTCTCGGTCATTTTTACAAATCTTCTTATTTTCCACCTTATTCAAGAAACACTTTCCAAGGTAGTCATCCTACCAGTGCTTCCACTTCTTTCCTCATCAAAGTAAGACCACCATTGTCCATAGTCCCACCTATCCCATCTCAGCCATCATCTACAAAAACTTCTTCCTTTGCATCAACCCCCAAGATTTCCATGGCTGCCCCTTTGACAAAAATGGAACAGATCTTATCCAATAGGTATGCTCCTCTTGTTTTGCCCAATCCCTTATCAGCCATTCCAATAAGAGATTATCATAAATATATGCCAAAGTTTACTGTATCTGGGGATTATACTGCTAAAGAACATATAGAGGCTTTCCATTCTTATGATGAGAATATTAAATTTTCAGAGGAAGATGTTTGGACCAGAATTTTTGTGCAGAGCTTGGATGGTCAAACCAGGAAGTGGTTCAAGGAACTTCCTGTTGGAAGATTGGTTGTTGTCATTGATGTCAACCCTAGTCATGGGTTTTGGACCAGAATATTGATGAAGTTATTTGGACATGAAGGAAAATGAAAATGAAGATACAACATCCATGGATGGATAGTATACATCATGCCCTTTCCAGTGGTATGTGGCACGTCACGTGGATCCTC
>JASDQU010503965.1:5945-29177 GCA_032191745.1 Picea mariana
AAAGTCCCCCCGACTTCCCAATAGAACTAACAACACTAATCATCCAACTTGGGCAAATCGAATTCAGGAATTTCCTAGCCTTTTCCTCAGGGACTAATGTCTCTTGGAAAAAAAATAATATCCGGTTTTGTATTAGAAAGAAGTCTGTGAATGGTAGGCAATTTTAGGGTGCCACCGACCCCTCTTATCTTTAGGGAGAGGAGTATCATGATTTGGCCCTTGCGAGGGATTTCATGCCTCTAAGCGCCCCCAAATCATGAGTGGAAACCGATAACTATTCACCAACAACAGATGTTGACCCTAGTCTCTTGTGTGCACTATGGGTTTTAATTGGAGAGACCTCCATACCTAGGCCTTGAGACCAGGCTGCAGCCTTTCCTTTTCTATCTCCCTCAATAGTCACATTATCACCCGGAGTGTGTTCAGATATCCCTTGGTAGGCTTCCATGACCCAATAGATTTGAAGAGGAGTAGGGCTGACTGAGTCATTTAGAGTCGGGATCAAAAAGTCAATATCAGTATCTAGTAACTGAGCATTCTCTGGTAAGGTGGAAATCAGAGAGGTAGAAATATCAAAAACCCCCACAAGCTGTAAAGTAGAAATCTCAGGCAAGGTAGGGGTAGGTATAATAGGGGGCACAACCTCGACATTCCTATCAGAATCCGAACTCGGTTCAACTAAAACAGTAGAAATCTTAGAAGTGCTAGTAGTCTCAGAAATAGGTAAAGTAACAGAAGGAAAGGATATATCCAGAAAATCCCGCTCCCAGGACGAAAGCTTAAAATATAAGGATGGGCAATAAAATCTCAACTTACCGATAAAGGTTCGAGAAAGGAGTTCCATTGAATCTTCTACAGGCCCCGGCGTAAAAGCTCCCACCTCTTCAATATCACCTTCACTCATTTATTGTTCTTTGGTATGAGATTCCAAAGAATCCTCCATTGCTCTGTTTCCATTCCAGTTGGGGCATTCGTGGCATAGATGTCCTGTCCTTCTGCAGGAGTTGCAACGAAAAGGTAATCCCAGGTAGTCAAGTCGCTGCACCATCACCTGACCTCGACATTCCAGCTCGAGCGAGTCCATGAGGCCAGCGTAGATATCCAGCTCGACAAGAACACGCGCCATGTGTTTATCCAGGGTGCAGAGTCCCGTTTCATCAATCTTTCGGAAGCGACCAAGAAGGTTTCCAATAGCCATCAAAGCTTTTTTATTCCATAAGTTGAGTGGCAGACCTGGTAACAGGACCCACACATGTCGTAGGCTGAAATATTCTATGGCTGGGTCAAACCGAGTTCTCCACCTTTTTAGCATAACGCTACCACCCTCAAAATCCCAGAACCCATTTAAAATGATCTCTGCATCTTCTGGAATTTTGAAGACCAGATCGAACCATCCATAAGGCAAGGTAAGGTATTCGGGTTCATACCCGATAATGGGTAACCAGGTCCGTTGCATCCAAGCTGAGAAAGTGATACTACTCCTAGACTTATAGGCAAACCTCCCAACCAACGCGCAAAGGGATAAATCGCAGGTTTCTTCCAAACCCACATCCATGCCTATTACTAGTCGTCGTCTTACCTTCTTGGGTTTCCAGACCCTTGCCACTTTTTTATGCAGCGTTTCCTTCACGTGCAGTCCCACCGGTTGGGTGCAATCCTGCTTAGTACCTATATCCCTATTTTGGTGCACCGTCCGATCTTGGAAACCAACGTTCTCACTAACAAGAGCACTCCCTGCCGCATTAAACCTCACATGAGTCCCATTACCCAGTTCAGAACCCCGTCCAGGATCGAAAAGGTGTTGTATCTTAGTCTTACCAGCTCCCAGAGAACTTAACAAGCTCGCAGGAGGCTCACCACCCAGACCAGAAGAAGAAAGATACTGTAGCTTAGTCTCATCAATTCCTGGAACACAAAGCGAATCTGTCTTTTGTGTGACAAGTAAATGGGAGGTTGGTGACTTGGCTAAAGGATGGTTGGCCTTCAATAAACAACTGCCACCTTTAGATTTACTTAATGTATCTATAGTGCGGAAGAGACGTTCTCGATCCCAGGTCTCCTCGTCTGTAGTGCCCATGAAGTCGCTGACTTCATACTCCATCTAGAGAGACTACCCAACGTATAGAGTGATCACCAACACAAGGAAAAACGTCAGAGAACTGAAATGTGCCTAACACCGGGATCTCCACCTAATAAAACACATTAATAACTAATAAATGTGCAATAAGAACCCCAAGATACAAACCACAACAGATACACCTCTAAATTGATGACAAATATCCTCCATGAAAACATAAAACTAGTTCTAAAAATAGTAACATTGCTATCTACCCTTCCAAAAAATTTAAACTAGACTTCCAATTCCAATTCCTTATTTTAGTAATCCTCCATTAAAACCTTTAAAACAAAGTTCCTTCCTCTACTAAATATAGTAATCCGCCCTATCTTCCCATCGCGAGCCCAAACCTACAATTCTCCCATGCATTTACCATATTATTGGCCCTATTGAGTCGCACTTATATTCTTCTATTATCACTATTCATTATGGGTTGAGCATTAATAACACCATGCACCTCGAGTATTTGAAATTGTGTGAAGATTTTTAAAAGAGAAACTCAATAAAGCAAGGAGCGTGTACTCACACAATATATAATAAATGAACATAAAGGATATGAAGAGCAATATGATATAACATGTGATAAATAAATATAATGGAAATTAATAGCAGCATGGAAGACGTGTGAATATTTTAAATAAAGAAATTTAATTTAATAAAATATTTTATGTTATATAAAATATGAAGTATTTTACATTTTAACATAAATTATATGTTTTTAATAATAAAATTAAAAAAAAAAAAATTAGTAGAGCGATTTAATGATAATTTATGTACTGGATTTAGGGGATTTGCGTTTAATTCAAGAAATTGTGTAGAAGATAATTTATATACAGAATTTAGGGGATTTGAGTTTAATTCAATAAATTTGAATAAGATATGTCTTGACATAGAATTAGTTAAATATTAATTTTTAAGAAAATTTGGTGACGAGAGTCAAAATATATTTTTAAAATTTATGAATAACAATTTTAATAAATTAATAGAATAAACTAATATATTAATTAAATTTTTTAATTTTTAATTAAAAAAATTAAACTAACAATTTTAATAAATTAATAGAATAAACTAATATATTTAATTTAATTTTTTATTTTTTTAATTAAAAAACTTAAACTATAAATGTTAAACAGAAAACTAATTAAATATTCAACTACCATCTATTAAAATAATATCTTAAATTAATTTTTAATAATAAATAGTTTTAGGTTAAAGATTCTATTAAATGAAGAATTTTTTTGGGAATATTTACCTGAAATCGGGTTAGAAATTATTGGATTAGTAAATTTAAGTGATTATTTCTGTACAATCCCAGTGCCCTAGCACACTGAATCCATTTCTACATTAAAAAATGAATTCTAAACAATAAAAAATAATGATTCGTGTAAATTTATATCACCTTGTGATTCTGGTAAAAAAATCCATTTAATAAAACAGCTAGACAACTCCTATATATTTATATAATGATTAAATCAATTAAAAAGTTGATAAGGTTGACACCCTAAACTCCATACATTTCAAAGGTAATATATATTTATTCTTTCTAAAATAAAATTGGGCCGAATTAGAAGTTATTCCATAAGAAGAGTTTCTCTCCAAAACTAGATCGAGCCGAAGAGGAAGTATAACGGACTATTGTGATTATAAGCTAAGTTCAAATCCCCAACTAACAGGGCTTCAAGCAAAGGACCGCGCATTTGAGATGGGGTTGGAAATCCCGGAAAACCTGAACAGCCTCCAAATGCGGCGGAATTAAAAGCTGAAGCGGCTATATGCCAGGTGCACAGCCCCAGTATTCCTGTTTTACTATAAAAATAATTGTTAAACTGGTCCGTGAAGATCGAACAGTTTTCTTCTCCTGTGAATGGTGGGGGTTAGTTGGGCTGGAAGACAGGGCTGGAGGGGCACAAGAGATCGCAAGGATTTGGTAGGAAAACACACTAACCGGCATTGCACTGCTCGCATCAACTAAAAAGCCAGCGAGCAGAGAAGCCCAGGGGGGTCAGATCTGGATCCGGCGACAGCGAGTGCCTTGCCGACGTCCTTTTTCGTCTCACAAATTGTGCTGATTCGCTAACTTTAGAGGCAGAAAGTCCGTGGAGGGCCGACAACGAAGGTGGGTTCCTACCAACACACCTTACTAATCTGTCTTTAGCTGGGCCCCCGATGCCATGCCAGATTGATCGAAGTTGGCCTATTTATTCGCCTTCGTTTCCTTCCGGATTCGCTCCACGCTTTGGTAAGAACGAGGAAACGCAGACCCACAAAGGCAGAATACGGACGATTATTGAGACCGGGCTGTGGGGGTCTTCCGGCATTATGATGTACAGGAAGTGTTAGAAGGCAGTTTCGGTTTGTTATTTTTTGGGTTGAAGCTGGTTTTTGGGTGTTTGCTTTGAGATGGCTCAGGACGAGGTGGCCAAATATGCTCACAGTCCTGTGCACAGCGCAGTTGTCCGGAGGGACTACGCGGCCCTTCGCCGAGTTATTTTGGGCCTCCCGAAGCTTGGGAATGCCGGGGAAATCAAGACGGAGGCGGAGTCGATCTTGGAGGAGCAGAGGGCGGAAGCGATTTCTAGTGTTATAGACAGGCGGGATGTGCCCAGTCGCGAGACGGCGCTGCATCTGGCCGTGCGATTGGGGGATGCCCAGGCCGCCGAGATGCTCATGGCTGCGGGCGCGGACTGGAGTCTGCAGAACGAGCAGGGCTGGAGCGCCTTGCAAGAAGCGGTGTGTGCACGGGAAGAGGGGATTGCTATGATCATCATGAGGCATTATCAGCCCCTTGCCTGGGCGAAGTGGTGCCGAAGGCTGCCCAGGGTCGTGGCTGCCATGAAGCGAATGCGGGATTTTTATATGGAAATCACGTTTCATTTTGAGAGCTCTGCGATACCCTTCATTGGCCGCATTGCTCCTTCGGATACTTATAAGATATGGAAAAGAGGGTCCAATTTGAGGGCCGATATGACCCTGGCGGGGTTTGATGGTTTTCGGATTCAGAGATCAGATCAGAGCTTTTTGTTCCTTGGGGATGGGAGTGAGGATGGGAGGGTTGCACCTGGGTCTCTGTGTGTGTTGTACCACAAGGATAAGGAAATCATGAATGCATTGGATAGTGCCGGGGTTCAGCCTTCTGATGTCGAGATTGCGCAGGAAGTTGCTGCGATGTCGCAGACGAATATGTACAGGCCTGGCATTGATGTCACTCAGGCTGAGTTGGTTCCTCAGATCACATGGAGAAGGCAGGAGAAGGCTGAGATGATCGGGCCTTGGAAGGCCAAGGTCTATGATATGCACCATGTGATGCTGAGTGTGAAGTCGAGGCGGGTTCCAGGGGCGATGACGGATGAAGAACTGTTTGCAGCCTCTGCAGGGGATACCTATACTAATGATAATGAGAGATATGAGAATGAGGACGATTATGCAGGGCTGTTGACAGAGGAGGAAAAGAGGCAGTTAGAGAGTGCCTTGAAGATGGATCATTTGGAAATTGGGGATGATGGGATGCCGGAGGATGAGGCATTGGATGTTGGACACCGCCATAGCTGCTATGGGAGGGAGGAATTCTTTCGCAGGGAAGAGAGGCACAACGTGGGCTTGTTATCTGGTGCCCAACATAATGGGGATGTTGAGGCCAGGGGGGTTAAGGAGGTCAAGGAAGAAAAGAAGGGTTGGTTCAGTTGGGGTAAGCGGGGTGCAAAGCAAGAAAACGGAAAGATGGTGCCACCCAGGAGTTCTTTGAGTGTAGATGGCAAAGTTAGTGATCTGCTCGGCGATTCGGTGACAAGGATTCCAAGGAAGGCTGGAAGATATTCACCTGAGCGTGGTAGAAGGTCTGTTGATGCAAGGCCTACTGATTACAGGGTAGATGAATTTAGGAAGGGAAAGGAGACAGATGGTAGGAAGTCAATAAGTATAGAAACCACTCGCAGGCGTAAGGTCGCTGGCAACGATAGCAGCAATGAAAGTGAGTACAAGAAAGGATTAAGGCCAGTCCTGTGGCTCACATCCCAGTTTCCTCTCCAGACTGATGAGCTATTACCACTGCTAGACATTTTGTCGAACAAGGTTAAGGCTATTCGTCGGTTAAGAGAATTGCTTACCACGAAGCTTCCACCTGGAACTTTTCCTGTCAAGGTATGCATCTAGACGCTCTATACTTATTGTTAGAACAGTTTGTTGAAATGTTGGACTGTGGAATTTATTCGATTTTGTACATTAGTGGGGTCTAGATTTTGCTTTGGATGCTAGTTTGACCAATATTTGACCAAATGCTTATAAAGAAGGTATTGCAATTTTACGAAGTAAAGAAAGACTATTAAGAAATGATTTAGCTTTTTCTATGGGATGCCCAATGCTTAGTCTGAAAGAGCCAAAAACCAGGACTTGCTCTTCCTTCTAGAGTTGGGACTTATTTGAAGAAGCTTTGCATACCTATAAGCATAAATTTGAACAGGTCGTACTGCCTAAGCATTGACTGATTGTGGATAGTTGTTGTTCTAGTTGTATAACAATTCCAAGATGCAATGCATTTGCTATATTCAGATTATTTTAAAGGGTATGTGGGGATATGGAAAGGGGTACTGTAGAGAATCAATGAGTATCAATAGGATCACTTCGTAACGAACCAACCATTGTGTTAGTGGGAGGGCCATTACCTTTGTTCAGCCATTACCTTTGTGAACAGTTTCATTGGCAGAATTATAGTATATTGGGGTTTATATGTTATTGCAAAGCAATCCTTATAACATTTGCCATTACCTTTTGTGAACAGTTCCATTGGCAGAATTATGGCATAAGTAAGTCCAAGATGCCATTTATTTTGGAGATAACATGGCTTATAACATTTGCCATTACCTTTTGTGAACAGTTCCATTGGCAGAATTATGGCATAAGTAAGTCCAAGATGCCATTTATTTTGGAGATAACATGGAAAAGGGATAGTTGTTTTAATGGACACGTGGGGATAACATGGGAAAGGGATACTATAGAGTATAGTTGGTAATATATGTTTTATTGTTAATTATACAGATAAGTGCATTGCTAGTGAGCTAGTTTTCTTTGATTATTGTTTACTCTATAGTTGGTAATATATGTTTTATTTTTAATTATGCAGAAGTGCATTGCTAGTGAGCTAGTTTTCTTTTATTATTGTTTATGCAGATAAGTGCATTGCTAGTTAGAACTTCGCTAGTTTTCTTTGATTATTGTTTATGCAGATAAGAGTATTTGATCGTTAGTTTTCTTTGATTAAATCAAGGACCCATAATTTGAAGAAGACCGCAAATTTTTTTGACACTAGCCCAGAAGGCATATCAGGGTGTTATGATGGCATTAATTATTTTTTGCTTGCTGGACTGTTTTTTAACTTGCTTTATGCTGCTAAATGTGGTGGTTTTAGTATTTTGGGAATATAAGAGATATACTTGTCATCACTTATTGGGATGTGTGGATTAATTGTTTACTAGCTTTGGTCCAGTAAATGAAGGGCTTCTAATATTCAATGAAAGACTATTTGGCATAAAGGACAATGACATAGCAAAATTTTTACTTAGCAAGAAGTTTTGTGGGACCTGTTGGTGGCTTTCTTGCTAAGGAATTTTCTACCAGAATCTGTTACGTGACATTTTTAATGATATCCATCGAGATTGTTGATAGTATCTAATTGTACTACCACCTGCTAGTTCAGATACAATATCATTTCCCAACTTGGTAGAACAGGCTTGTAATAGATTTTTGTTTCATGATCTCCAAAGTCTTTTAGTAGTATTGCTGATTTATCAATGTCTTCCTTGACCAGGTTGCTATTCCAGTTGTTCCTACCGTTAGAGTGATTGTCACTTTTACTAAATTTGAAGAACTGCAGCCATCTGAAGAGTTTTCCACCCCACCTTCGAGTCCTGGTAATTTTCAAGATATGAAAGCAAAAGAATATGATGCTGCACGGCAATCTTCAAACTCATGGTTTCAGTGGATCAAAGGTCCATATAGTCGTGGTTCTGCGGTTCCTCTGAGCCAAGAAACTTGCCTAGAAGAATTTCAGGATCCCTTTGTTATTCCGAGTGATTATACATGGACAACTATGGATGCTAAAAAACAACGGACAAAAGAAAAGAAAGTCAGGACCAAAAGGGGAAAACGATCAGTTTAATGGATGTGGCGGAGAACAAAGCCGAGAACTAAATATTAATCGTCCCGCGGGTTGCATGGTAATAGAATGGGCTGTCACTGTTCATGCCGTGGACAATGAAATTAAGAATTTGTTATAAAAGCTTGTGCCCAGATTGAGCATACAGTGTTTAATTGTTGGCATGAAGGAATAGGTCCTTAATGAGAGCACAGCTTTGTCATTATGAATAAACCTTCAAGCCGGTTTCTTCACTGAAATATTCTCATTGCGATTCATTATGCAAGTGTACCTTACACTACACTGGGCAATCGGTCTCATGCCTCTTGGAGGATAGTCAGTATGTCGACAGGATGGATCTTGCTTTGATTTTTGCTAAATTAGTAAGTTTGTATTTGGGCTGACAAGTCTAGGATTCTGGTTGATTCTGACATACAAAGGAGGCATGCAATCCTCGAGCCATGATGTATAGATTTGTGCAGGGGAAAATCTATTTCAATTGATATTGGGCTCCGCAGAAAATGGACTTGTTTCATTGTGCTGTATTCTAATGATAAATGTCATTCTTATTTACAAAGTATTGAGAAAGGTATCTGGCTGGATGTGAATGTGCAATTGAATTTCTCCATGTAGTTCATATGTTTTCGAAAGTTTATTCACCTTTAGTTATGCTGGCACATCCATTCTGCCATGTAGGGGAGTTCTTATTCTGCCATGTAGCCTTTTCACCTCTAAGGTTTATTCGTCATAAGTCTAAGGTTTGTGGAGGAACATTATTTTCTTATTTTGAAGGAAAGTTACATGGTATTTTATTTTTCAGTTGATTGTAGACTTCACTGTTGGTGATGTGCATTGAGCTGCAGATGTATCCCCTTACAACTACATACGTTTTCCTTCCAAGAACTGTGAAGATAAAATGCAAATGCCTACATCTCTATTGACAAGGTCGTTTGCTCTGTTGGATTTGAATAAAATTTCATTATCCTTTTTTTTCTATTTGAATTAATGCTGTATCAATCCTGGGCTCTATGGCTGCCGGGGTTTGAATCATGGACATTAACATGGTGATGCCCTGTCTCAATCACAGGCCGACGGACTGAATTTCATATTGACGTGGTTTGAAAAAGTCCTTTGGCTCTCAAGTCTTAAATGTGCAATCAGGATCGTATATTCTCCTAATTTGAAGTTTGAGTTTAGGATTAATTGTCCTTGGCATAGTTAGGGTTGTTTTGGATGGCTCAGTGATTTTATATTGATTAAATTGGAACGGCTGTCAATGGCAGACAATGTCAAGCACTCAGCTACTGCATGAAATTCAGTCGAGCATTTGTAGTATCAATAATACTAAGCATTTATCTTAGGCTGGCAGGTTTATCTACACAGACCCTATTATAAGTTATAAGTTTAGCCCAGAATTAATGCTGTTAAAAGATGATTAGTTTATACACTGAGAAATCCTGAGGTAGGCAGGAGTGTAATCAACGAGAGAACCAGTCCTCAGGAAATTATAAAGCATAAAATCTAATAACAAGTCCTGTGTCAAACAAAAGGGGCAAACTGTTATCATAATAACAACCTGTCATTTAAGAATGACTTATAACCAAACATCAGCAAAATGAGGGCATTCTATAAAAAAAAATCATCTCCAAAAAGCCTTGTCATCATGATGGTTTTTATGGGAAGTTGGCAGTTATCCCCATAATTCTTATTATTTCCACTTCTCATTTTAACCTAACTGATTACATTGTAGCGTGGGTGATTGGCCAGTGTAATATGAGCTGTAAGATCACATGGATGGTTTTCTTGGACAGTTGGCAGTTATTCCCATAATTCCAATTACTTCCAGTTTTCACCTTCATCTAGCTAACTACATTGTAGCTTACACTTATTATCCCTGCCTTAATTCCAATTACTGCCAGTTTTCACCTTCATCTAGCTAACTACATTGTAGCTTACACTTATTATCCCTGCCTTAGCTGGTGACTTATTGTCCAATTTTATGTTCAATTTTGTTAGCCTATTAACATCTAATTTATTAAGTATTGATTCATTTTAACTTGGAATACATTAAGTATTGAAAAATTTAAATACTTTAGCTGCAAAATGCAGTATGACTTAAGGCTCGAAGTTTGCACTTCATTTGTTTTGAATCCACCGAACATAAAGTTAAGTTTCAATAATTTATTTTTGTTTTATTTGAGTGTCTTTTTGTTAACCAACTCAACATAAAGTTAAACTTCACTAATTTGTTTATCTTTGTTTTATTTTAGCGTTTGTCTTTTTTTGACCCTCTCAACATCAAGTTGAACTTAAGTAATTTGTTAAGCGTTTGTCTTTCCGTTATTTGTTTAGTGTTTGTCTTTTTCTTAATTTAAGAAAATTATTTTATTTTAGTTGAGCTTCAGTAATTTGTTTAGTGTTTGTCTTTCTGTTAATTTGGGAAAATTGTTTTATTTTAGTGTTTGTCTTTTTGTCAATTTGAGAAAAAACACTAGGGGCTGTTCCTTTGTTTTGAGTCCAAGTCACTCACCTCACGCTCGGTCTTGATCTCGTGATGGTGCAGCATGCTTCCTGGGATTGGAATTTTGGTTCATTTGCATGATAATACTTTCCAGTTACCACTAGACACGAGTGACGAATTCCTGTGTAACTCATTATTGTGGAGTCCAATGATTTACTTAACTCTTGTGGTTGGGAGGGGATTCATCAGAAATAAAGTATTCCATTTTGTGCTATGCAATTTTTACCATTAACATAGTGAAGTAGAATTACCATGAAGAATATTTAGAAATCCCATCAAGTAGATTTGTGGGTTTGAGTTAAAGAGAGGATTCAAACCTTTGCACCAAAATCAAAATTGATTCAAACCTTTGCACCAAAATCAAGTTGTGATAAGTCAATTTTCCGGTCTTATGTTCTAATGTTCTTGGCTTTTTATCGTGTAATTCATCTCTCATCTATATTCTTGTTCAGTAACAATTTAACATCTTAGCTATCGTGGCTTGTGGGAAGGAGGCTAATGTAAGGATTCAAATTTTTTCACCAAAACCAAAGTTCCCAAGGTCATTGTGATCTGTATGGTTGTTACATGATCATCTACTTCTTCTGGTTTGCTTTTATATTCCACTTTCAATGCCTAGTTCTACTTTTGAACAATACTAAATATAATAAGAATGAAACTCCATATTCCTCTATTGGTCTAGTATTTAACTTGGCTTGATAGTCATCTAGGGCCAGTGTTAGGGTTTTTGCATGCTTCAACTCTCGATTAGGATTAGGGTTTTGGGCCCTCTAACATCTTCTTCAAAGTCCACACGTGACTAGCTCCACATGTTTGAGTAATGAAAGTTGTTGTGCCATCCACTCGTATCAGAGTGGTCCATTGAGATGATCTTTGTGTTGTTGGAAAGCTCTCAATATGTAGAACAACTTTAAGAGGCTAGAAACTTTGTTTGTGAAGTTGTGATCCCAAAATTGGTTGTTTAAGGGCTCAAACAAGGTCTAAAAACCATGAAATCATTAATAAAGAAGCAAAATTCAAGACACTCATTAAGTGCTTCAAAGAAGATAGCCAAAAATAAAATAAAATTACTTAGTCACCAAGGGTCAAGGAAGAAAATTACTTTATACTAAAAATAAAGAAAATTGCTTTGTCAATAAGTTGTTTCAAAAGAGAGGCCGGGAAGAAAATTTGTTTAGTCACTGATTTTGTTTTGAGTACCATGCCTACATTAATTCAATAACTATCTATTCTTATTATTCTTATCCTTCATTTAAAGTTGAGCATGTCCATATCCATAAATGATTCAGTTTCCAAAGTTGAATTGCTCCTTATGATTTTGTATTGAAATTATGATAGAATATTACATTGTGTTTTATGGAGCCTATTATTCCAAGTCAAATTAAGGAACACATTGATTTACTAAATTGGTGAGACTTAAAAAAAATAGTTCTTCTCGCTTCTTGGACAAATATATAATCTTGCCTCAACTTTACATGAAAAAGGTATCATGTGACAATTTAGTTTTAGAGCAGGAAAGGATCTTATTTGTGAGAACTCTTATATAAAGATATGAACTAGTTAGGGAAGTTGATAAATGTTGTTTATCCGAGTTCTATGTAGTGTATGATTTGTGCACATAGTTACAATTGCACTTAGAAAGGATGGTATGATGCTCACATGGGGGCACTATAAAGTTAGTCTAATCATATGACACTATAAAGTTAGTCTAATCATATGACTACATTGTATGTATGACACCAATGTTATGTTGTATGCCATATGTGGTATGTGCCTTCAATCCAAGTGTATCACAATAAGCTAGATATTGAGCAATGTTAGGTACTTAATAAATGATATTTAACCTTTGCCCTAGTTTGGAGTGCACTTGTATTCTATTTTTCATTGTTTACATCAATTAATAGAGCTGGAAAGTTGTGAAAATACTATATTGAAATACAAATGAAAAGGAAAAATATGTATTTAGCTCAAGTATTTAGCTCCCACATGATATATATGATGACGGTGATCATTGTCCATAAAGATTAATTTTGGTATATGGGTTATAACAAAGAACAAACACATAATTATTAGTTAATTTGTTTTACCAAATTGTTTCTATAATTAAAAAAATGAATTTGTTTTTCAAGCTCACTTCGGGTTTTATTAATTAATGGGTTATGAAGATCCACAATGTTATAGATGTTTTGAAAACGTGATCTAATTTCCTCTATTACCTGTATGTTCCTCTGGCAATACTAGACCCCCAAACTTCATAGCCATATAAGATTACCAGAATAACAAACATGTCAAAGAGGACTTTCTTTTTCTCCAAAAACCAAACTTCATAGCGATATAATATCACTCAAAGAGGACTTTCTTTTTCTCCCAAAACCAAAATTATGCATCTTTACAATTTCTCTCAAAACTAAAGTAGGCTTTACAACCTCTGTTTATTCTCCTTTCAATATGATAATTTCAATTTATCTTATGGTGAAGCTCAACTCCAAGATACTTATACAAATGGACTTCTTCCAAATTTCTATTTCCATTAAAAAAAGTGGGTAAGTGATTTTCCTAGACTTGATGATCATTGTAGCATGCATGAACCTGCCTCCCTTGGCTGTAGGACATCAAATTCAAATTTGTTTTGCCATCTCCAATGCATACTTAAAACAACCCATAAAACCAGCTTGGAGAAGAAAATTATCAATCACCGATACTTAATATGGTAGAATTAATGCAATAATAAGAGCATTTCACATACAACCACATTATCATATACATGCAGCGATGCATGCTCAAGCCTAAGTTCATGCAAAGCATACTGATGCCTACTTAGACTTCCATTAATTTAACATAGACAAACTCCAAGCATGAGTATCTTCATAACCAATGGACATAACACATCTTTAACAAAATGCAACTATATATCTATCTTATTTATCCATTCCCACAAACAAAGTTCTTACGATGATACAATCCCCAAATTACATGTAAACACATTGTTGATGTTTAGAATGTCAAAAAATCTTAACAACAACCTCACGAGGATAAAACTCCCCCTGTGTTTTTAAAGAGGTGGTACTCCTTTGTTATTGCTTAAAATAAATTATGAGAATACAATTTAAAATATATAAAAGGTATATTCACAAAAAAAGGTTCCTGAGAAAAGAACTATGAACTTATTCAAAACTAAAATATAATATCTTTACAATATTATACAGAAATAGAGAAAACATCATGTAAGATTAACACATTCCTCACATCCATCACAATATAAGCAAGATTTGGTCACATTCATAAGACAGAAAGATGTAAGTCTACAATGCAGAGAACTTTAAATGAGTATCACATTTAAAACTTTAAGTCCGAGAAATCATTGAAGTTGTGCCTTGAGATAGTTCTTTGGGTAATTCAAAATAATTGTTTGGTTTTACAATGAAAAGTAAAATTAAATGAATGCATTCGTCCAAACAAAATCAGATGGGGTTCTCGTGGACCTTTAAAAGATAGATCTGGACTAGGGAGAAAATGAGGAAAATGATTCGAAATCAACTATGAGTTTTCAGAGAAAGAAAAAACACAACTAGATGATTTCTAAGTAAGAAGTATAGAAGATGGGAAATTATGAAAGGTATATGCTTAACTTACTGTGATGGAATCTCTCCTTTCTTCATTTGCTTGCTGGTGTGTCTTTAATACTTTCTTTCGCTGGAACTACTTGACCGGTTGCAACTGCTTCTTCTTGATCTGTTTTAGTTATTTTAATTAAAGCGCTCTTTAACCAATTTTCGATATATTCTCTCATTGGTGCCATGGTTATTTCTTATTTCACTTTAATATCAAATAATGAATTTTTTGGATTTTAAAAATCCATTGAGAGTTGATGAAGGGTATCCTCGATGTCATCATTTTATTCATATAATGAAGATCTAACTTAGTAAAACAATTTGTTCCTTGCAATTCGTCCAATAATTCATGAATGACAAAAATATGAAACTTATCTTTAATGGTCATTTTGTTGAGCTGTCTATTATCTAGACACATACACCATGAACCATCCTTTTTTTACCATCGCCACTGGTGAAGAGAAATCACTTTGGCTAGGTTGAATGATGTTGGCCTCTAACATTTCTTGAAGCATACACTCAATCTCACTCTTTTGTGCATATGGGTACCTATAAGGCCTAATGTTAGGTGGCACACTTCCTGGTTACAAATGAATAACATGGTTATGATCTTGAGGAAGTGGAAGACCATTAGGAATTTCTACAAATACCTTGAAATGATTGTCGACAACTTTTTGGAGATCCATTGGAGCAGAAGGTCTAGATGTTTGACCATCTAGTGAGCACATTTGTGCAAGTACACCATGTTGTCCCTTTTTTATTAAGTTTTTCATAATGTTAGAGCTTATAAATTTAGAGGGATTCCCTTGGATACCTTTAAGTTCAATTTCCTTTCCTTTAGAAGAAAATATCATGAAAAGTTCTTGAAACTTAAGTGCCATTATTCACAATGATTGTAACCATTGGACCCCTAATACAACATCAACACCACCCATTTGGACTGTAATAATGGGAATATACAACAAATACTCCCCCATATTGAGCTTAATACTATGGCACTTCCTTGAACAATTTTATGGTACCTCCATCTGCAATGATTACTTGAAACTCTTGTGCTAGAAATACAAAGCAATTGAAAAGTTTTTCTAATTTGCAGTTAATAAAGTTATGTGTACTAAAGAATCACTCAATGATGTTACCTTTTTCCTTTTTGATATACCCTTCCATCTTGACGGTTTGTGAAGTATTAATGCTAGCGAATGCATGGAAATATATGGTTGGAGTACTCTCTTTTAGTTCTATATCCTCCGATGGTTCCAATTCTCTTTCTTCTTCTTCTTCACAGTCTATGTAGAATAATTTCTTTTCACTGCATTTATGCCCCTTATTGTACTTTTTGTCACAATTGAAACACATTCCCTTTTCTCTTCTTTCATCCATTTTTTGAGGTGTCAACCTCAGAGGTTGAGTGAGGCTAGATGAAGGAACATGGTTCTCTCTATAATTTTTAGTGCCCACTCTTTTAGTAACCATATTTTTACCTTCACCTTTCCTTTCCACACTGAAAGCATGCTCTAGGGATTTGGATTTGAATAGACACACCTCATGTTGAATGCTCTCCTTTAGAGTGCCCATAAAGAGGTCTAACAAATTATCTTCTAGAATGTTCTTTACCTTGAGGCTTAGTCTTTTGAATTGATGAATGTGCTATGTAATTGGAACTCTTTGTCAAATATTTATCAATTGACTAAAGAATGTGTTTCTCATAATATCCCCATAATGTGCTATCAATTCATCCATAAAGATGGACATATAATATTTTTTTCGTTCACAAAGCCATTGATACCAAACAAATTGATCATTTTCTAATTACAAGGATACAAAAGTTACCTTTTATATGTTGACACTTGGTGTAGATCAAATAATTGCTCTATCTGAATATCAATGTTCTAGGATCTTTACCATCAAACTTTGTCATATTGATCTTGGGAATTAAGTAGTTCCTTGGTGCTGAGTTGAATCCCCGATGATGTAGATATTTGAATGATGAATGATCATGATTTTTATATTCAATATTTGTGCTCCCTAATTGTGTTGAAATATTCCCCATATCCGAATGAGGTTCAACACTTTTTTTCTTCTTATTTCATGATTTTCTTGCATCTTGATATCTCCTTTACGTAATCTCTCATATAGGGTATGTAAGATGGAATTTTTTAATTGTTCCATCCTTCAATCCATCAAATTTCCCATTTTATCTTCCATTTCCATTTTAAATATTCCCCGGGAATTTGAGAATTCCACAAGTTTCAACATACTACCACTCATTTCATCAACTTGTTTCTTCAATTGGGATACTCTGTTTTCAAAGTCTTCACTTTCTTTAGATGTCATGTGTGAGTTATCTGGAGGTTTAACGAAAGTATAAATTCTTGAATTACTTCTTTTCATCAGAGAAAATATTAATACTCATGTTTTTTCTCTTTATCACAATTTTTAAATCTCCAAAAATAGATCTTCCAAACAAAAGTTATGCCAACTGTAAGTTACGTATCTTTAAAATCCTAATTTAGAGATTGTCTTGCTAGCTAAAATTTTTCTTCATGTATCTATGAAATTTCGACCCTTCTGAGTCTAAAATTTTGGTCTATAGTACTCTAATTTTTCTTCTCTTCAATTCCATAGGTCTGACCAAAATTTGATATGCCAAGTGAAAGTCATGGTAACTTTATCAAAATTTGTTGATTTTTGGCCCTTTTTAGAGAATTAACTTGTATGGAATGCCATGTGTCCAATATTTGAGATCTGTTTTTAAATTTTTTACCTGAATTACTATGGTTTATTTTATTTCTAAATAAACTCATGGAACTCAATACAGACTTTCTTAGATTTAGATGTCAGTTCTACCAAGAACAACTATTTGAGACTAATTTTAGGATTAGCCAAAAACCTTACTTTACATAACCTTTATTTATGAATTATAGTGTTTAGAACTCAACATTTATACCAAAGATAATTTGACACGTCTCCTCGGATTACTGAAAATTTATCTATATGAAACATAACTGAAAAAAATTATAGTGAAAATTTCAAGATGACTCGTTTGAGACTAATTTCAGGATTTGTCACAAACCCTAACTTCCGCAAGTTATATATCATATATTATAATGATAAAAAACCCAAAATGTTTTAAAAAAGTATTTAGATATGTCTCCTTAGGATCCTGAAATTGCATAGTTTAAAATTTAGCCAATTTTTTTTTATAGTTAAATGACAAGATGACCCATTCGAAGGAGTAAAACCCTAGGATCAAATTCTCTAAAACCAAATCTTATACACCAAACAACCAAAATAGTATAAAAGAGAGAGAAAAGTAAATCCACACCTTGAATAATAGAGAATAATTAATGTAAAACCTCTTTGAGGGGGAACCTCCTTTTACAATAGAAAAATGTACAAGATGAGATTATTCTAAAAGTAGGTCTCCTTTGTATATATATTGAAGACCAAGTGTACAATTACAATTAAAGGGTCTAGCTGATAATACTAATACAACAAATCAATACATAGAGATTTACATGGGGATTTTTCTAGGGGATTAACATTGGGACAATCCAAAAAATAGAGAAGCACTTGGGCTTAAGATGTTTAAGGAGATGGAAGAGGAAAATGGTCAGGATCAAACAAAATTTGAAGGACACAAAAGATAGAAAAAAGAGCTACAAAGAAAAAGGCAGGGTATCTAAATAATTTTAAGTGGGAGAGCAAGTTTTTTTGAAAGTGAAGGCCAAGAAGAGTTCACTAAAGTTGGGAAGATGCACTAAGCTAGTAGCTAGAATTCGTGGACCATTTGAAATAATCGATATGATAGGATGATTTACATACATTCTTGCATTTCCTGCTTCCATGAAAGTGAATAATTTGTTTTTTGTGTCTTTATTAAAAAAAATATGTGTATGATTCAAACCATGTGATTGATTGGACTTTGATTTAGGTGGAGCTCCAAGGAGACTTTTAGGTGCAACTAGTGTGTATAATGGACAAGAAAGTCAAGGTGCTCTAGAACAAAGCCATTGGTTAGGTAAAGGTCCAATAGACCTATGACATACCTAATGACAGACGTGGGAGCTGGAAGATTCCATGCGAGATGCATACCCATATGTGTATATATTATGCATATATGGGGATGCACATTGAGGATAATGAAAATTTCAGGGGGAGGGGAATGTAATGCCCTAGTTTGGACCGCTATAGTTGTAATGTAAATATGTATATGCGATGAAGGATGAGAGATGAACAATACAACCAAGGGCCAAGTATTATAAATATTGTATATCAAAATTATTAATAAAAATACATCACCTGATGCATATGAGGGGAATGCAAACAATGGGGGGAGGGGGGAGGGGGGAAGGGATATGATTCCATGAGAGATGAATGAAATGGGGATTAAGGAGGGATGTAATACCCCTATTTTGAGTTCCCATATTAATAATGTATTTTTTTTATATGATGAAAACCTGAAGTGTTCGAACAATTAAAAGAGGCCAGAGTGCCTAGGAAATGTAATGATTTTATCGTTATTAATAATAAAATACATCGTTGGCTGCAATATGGACAAGGACACGAGTTATAGGAAGCTATGATTCCACGAGAGAGGGGGGAAGTTGAGGGGCTAAGACTTTACATTTTAAAATTATTTTTATTTTACCCACCTTGGAATTTTGAAGAGAAAGAGGGGGTTATGTGAGCTTCTTGGGGGAAGGCCACATTATGATTTTGATATTTAATCCATGTTCTTGATTGTCTTGGGGGTTCGCCATTTATTCTCACTCAGAATTCGTTTCTATATTTTTTCCCTCTAATGGACTCTTTTGCTCATTCTTGGTTTTGCATGGGGAAGGGAAAATGGATTGCTGAAGGAAAGAAACCATGGTTGGATGGTTGTAATTAATTACTGATTATCCCAGAAAGGGAGGGATGTTTGTGGGCATGAGAATAATGACAGTTGAGAGAAAAATTTCCACAATTGATAATCCTGAGAGTTTACAACATTGATATTTCCTGACCAGAAGAACTGGAGTTGGAAGAGGTGGACAACCTAAGGGACTGTGTCATAGTGAAAGGGGTTCATTCTCTTTAGGTGGTGTGGGATGAATGGAAAGAGAGCTAGTAAATTGGATTTGTTGTGTGTGTGTGAAACATGTGAGAGAATGATTGCTAACTGGTTTGGGAAGTTGAGTGTTGATCTGAGATCCGTCCTTGTGAATTCATAGCCCTGGCTCAGGGGTGACCTACTGTTGAGACTTGGAACAACAATGTCTATGGTTGGGTGGAACGTCGTTGGTCTGCAGTGAGTTGGTGATTGGTTTTGTTAAAGATAAGTGCTCCCTGTCATGGTTTTCTCTGCTTGTATATTTCCATTGTGTATTAAGTATTTTCTCTGAGATATGTATTTATAATGTGTCTGCTTGCTAGTTATTGTTGTGCATGGAATATGGCTCATTTCTTTTATAGTATCATGAATTTTGATTATTGAATGTGTTTCTTTCATGCTTCTCTATTAATTAATTGGTATCAAAATTTCGAATCAATCCAAGAGGGAGAATTGAGAGGTACCTAGGCAGTGGGTACAACTCAGATCAGAGCATAGAGCAAATCATTTTTGGGTTTGCTGATCTGGGTATGTCACTAAGTGGTATCAGAGTTGTTGTTTTACAACATTGAGCCTTTGAAGGGGCTTTCTACATGCTAGGACAAAAATTTGTTGGAGGCATATTTTTCTTTTGAATGAAATTAATGGCTATGGGACAACGATGGAGTGGGCGTTTTTGTGGTTTAAAATTTTCTCTTCAACCATCGAAACCATGCTCAAGCGATTTTTCATGGCTCTAGCTTTCCATCGAGGCCTCACTTGCTCGATTTGGGCATCATAATTGACAATTCTTCCTCTTGGAGTAAAAATGCACAACAACCATCGATCTGATCCTCGCGTGGATCTAGAGTCATTGATTTGTAACGGTGTTACCTTTTCTTTATCCCACATGCATGGGGAAGATTTCAAGTGAAAAATTTATAAGAAATAGGGAACCCTTTATCACTTGTGTGTGAAGTAGAGAGAGCCACAAAACCCTATGGAGCCTGCACAATGTAAAATTTTGGCCCAGTGGACCGGATCGGATGGAGGTCGATAGTTGGATGAAAGCTTGAATGTAGAAGCCTGGTGGGCCAGTGCCCCGATGGGACAATGGATCATACCGGAGCCAATTGAAAACTATTATGTGGGAACTTGTGTGGATAATCCTGGTAGGCCGGTGTTCTAGTGGACTGGATCAGAGCAGATTAGCGGGAGTATATGGAAGCTTAAGTGTGGTGAGATGATGGGTCAGTGGATCAGACTAGATCTGTTTGGTAAGGTTTATATGAGAAGCGTGTGCGGTGGTTGATGGGCTGGTGGACCGGACCAGACCAAATATGATAGAATGGGGTTGTGTAGAGGCTCGTGCTGGGCATCCCGGTACTCTGATGGGATAGTGGTCTGGTGGTCGAACCATACCATAGTCGAGAACAAGAGAGTATGGGGGTTGAGCATGGTGGGCCAATGGCCCAATGGACCAAGATCAAAGACGTAGAAGGGAAAGGAAAAA
Organism: Picea mariana; assembly: GCA_032191745.1. Lineage (NCBI taxonomy): Eukaryota > Viridiplantae > Streptophyta > Pinopsida > Pinales > Pinaceae > Picea > Picea mariana. Next base: position 26,908 of record JASDQU010503965.1, read on the forward strand.
AGGAAGTAGTCCCCAGTGACTGGTGGACCAGTGACCGATTCCACATTAGTGCCGTGTCACAATCACATCAATTCCATGTCAACAAATTGCCATGTAGGCAATACTGTCCTTCAGTATATAAAAAAAAAAAAACCAAGCCTGGGGCCATTTTCTTATTTTGGCCATAACTGGAGCATATTAAGTTAGATTGAAATGGAAATTATTGGTTTTGTCTACATAGATATCTACAAAAGTGCCAGAGAGGGCCAATATCCATTTATGCGTGGATTTGTTAGAAATTGAAAAATAGTGGGTTTTAAAGATCTGGGTCCAGATCATTGGCAGAGATCCAGATTAAGTTGAAATTCTTAGAGAGAATCTAGAAAGAAGACATGGAAATAATCCATGAAGAAATTGAATAAATTCTAAGGGGATTTGAATGGGGATATGCCAAAATCCACTATTCTGGACCAATTTTTGAGATTTTCATAGGAGAAAAAGTGACCCTAGATCACAAAACTCAAAAATTTTATGTACTTGACATTTTATACACTAAAAAAACAAGTTTGGTTTAGTGAAATTTTTCCAGAAGTGTCCAGATTGAGAGATAGTTGGTTTAGCTAAAAATTCTAAGTTTGTAAAAATGAGTAAGAAATGACAAAATTGTCATTTCCAGATTGCTGTAGTTTTTGACTGGAGCATCAGATTGAAAATATGAGAGTTGTTATGAATTCCTTGACATTATTATTATCTATGTATGATACAAAATTTTCTCTAGTTCTCAAGACATATTTTCTTTTGTAGTTGACAAAGGTTGGCCTTTCAATAAAATTACACCAATGGAGAAAATGCACAAATGGGATGAAAGCCGTTTTTTCAGGAAGCCATAACTTTCATCTCAGAGATCATATTGGGGCATAAGAATAGTCATTCGAAAGATTATTTAGAGGAGAATAACTTGGAATTATTATAGTTTGGCGAATTATGATATAATTCTTCATGAACTAAGCATAAAAAGGACCTGTAACATTACTTGACAAAAAATTCTAAATATGCATAATTCTAACAAAAATGGTTGCTTGCACATTTTTCTGAATTAGGAGATACAAAAATATCATTTCAAGCTAATAATGCATATTTGGGACATGGAGGAAGGAGAGGGATCCTTTAGTCATGGGAGAGAAGCCAAAGGTCAAAATATCAGTGCTAGTAATGCAAAGACATAATCAAATGGACACAAGAGCAGAGTGGAGGCAGGAAAATTAATAGAGACTGTGAGAAGCTTGAGAATAGAAGTGCAGAGTTACAAAGAAGACAATGAGAAGATTATGAGAGAAAAAAATAAAATAAATGTTCAAATGATGCAAATCCTAAATCAATTGTAGAGGAAAACAAAGAATGGATCAAACTCGAGACATAAAGAAGAAGGAAAACATCATGAAATAAAAGATAACTATAGAAGAGATGTTCATTCAAGAAGTGCTAGTTCAGGCCGACGGACAATTTCATATTGACGTGGTTTGAAAAAGTCCTTTGGCTCTCAAGTCTTCAATGTGCAATCAGGATCATATATTCTCCTAATTTGAAGTTTGAGTTTAGGATTAATTGTCCTTGGCATAGTTAGGGTTGTTTTGGATAGCTCAGTGATTTTATATTGATTAAATTGGAACGGCTGTCAATGGCAGACAATGTCAAGCACTCAGCTACTGCATGAAATTCAGTCGAGCATTTGTAGTATCAATAATACTAAGCATTTATCTTAGGCTGGCTGGTTTATCTACACAGACCCTATTATAAGTTATAACTTTAGCCCATAATTAATGCTGATAAAAGATGATTAGTTTATACACTGAGAAATCCTGAGGTAGGCAGGAGTGTAATCAACGAGAGAACCAGTCCTCAAGAAATGATAAAGCATAAAATCTAATAACAAGTCCTGTGTCAAACAAAAGGGGCAAACTGTTATCATAATAACAACCTGTCATTTTGCAAGATACCAGATATATAAAATATGCAGAACAGAAACGAAATGCTAGAAATGACAGAATAACAGTAAAATATCCAGCATAATCTTCACAATACACAGAAATGATATACGAAATAGCAACATAAATAACACTTTGAATCAGATAGCAATGTTCACATGCCTCTTCGAGGGGGCAACCTCCAATCGAGCAGCGCTCTGTTACAATAATATCCAAGCTAGGGTTCTCATACCCTCGACTCCTATTTATACTAAAAAGAAGCATCTAGAGGAAGATCCTTCTAGAAGCGGAAGCTTCTATTAGGTC
>JASDQU010503965.1:29227-51384 GCA_032191745.1 Picea mariana
TCACCTGACCTTGACATTCCAGCTCGAGCGAGTCCATGAGGCCAACGTGGATATCCATCTCGACAAGAACACGCGTCATGTGTTTATCCAGGGCACAGAGTCCCCTTTCATCAATCTTTCGAAAGCAACCAAGAAGGTTTCCAATAGCCATCAAAGCTTTTTTATTCCATAAGTTGAGTGGCAGACCTGGTAAAAGGACCCACACATGTCTTAGGCTGAAATATTCTATGGCTGGGTCAAACCGAGTTCTCCACCTTTTTAGCATAACGCTACCACCCTCAAAATCCCAGAACCCATTTAAAATGATCTCTGCATCTTTTGGAATTTTGAAGACCAGATCGAACCATCCATAAGGCGAGGTAAAGTATTCAGGTTCATACCCGATAATGGGTAACTAGGTCCGTTGCATCCAAGCTGAGAAAGTGATACTACTCCTAGACTTATAGGCAAACCTCCCAACCAACGTGCAGAGGGATAAATCACAGGTTTCTTCCAAACCCACGTCCATGCCTATTACTAGTCGTCGTCTTACCTTCTTGGGTTTCCAGACCCTTGCCACTTTTTTATGCAGCGTTTCCTTCACACGCAGTCCCACCGGTTGGGTGCAATCCTGCTTAGTACCTGTATCCCTATTTTGGTGCACCGTCCAATCTTGGAAACCAACGTTCTCACTAACAAGAACACTCCCTGCCACATAAAACCTCACATGAGTCCCATTACCTAGTTCAGAACCCCGTCCAGGATCGAAAAGGTGTTGTATCTTAGTCTTACCAGCTCTCGGAGAACTTAGCAAGCTCGTAGGAGGCTCACCACCCAGACCAAAAGAAGAAAGATACTGTAGCTTAGTCTCATCAATTCCCGGAACACAAAGCGAATCTGTCTTTTGTGTGACAAGTAAATGCGAGGTTGGTGACTTGGCTAAAGGATGGTTGGCTTTCAATAAACAACTGCCACCTTTAGATTTACTTAATGTATCTACAGTGCGGAAGAGACGTTCTCGATCCCAGGTCTCCTCGTCTGCAGTGCCCATGAAGTCGCTGACTTCATACTCCATCCAGAGAGACTACCCAACGTATAGAGTGATCACCAACACAGGAAAAAACGTCAGAGAACTGAAATGTGCCTAACACCAGGATCTCCACCTAATAAAACACATTAATAACTAATAAATGTGCAATAAGAACCCCAAAATACAAACCACAACGGATACACCTCTAAACTGATGTCAAATATCCTCTATGAAAACATAAAACCAGTTCTAAAAATAGTAACATTGCTATCTACCCTTCCAAAAAATTTAAACTAAACTTCCAATTCCAATTCCTTATTTTAGTAATCCTCCATTAAAACCTTTAAAACAAAGTTCCTTCCTCTACTAAATATAGTAATCCGCCCTATCTTCTCCCATGCATTTACCACATTATTGGCCCTATTGAGTCGCACTTGTATTCTTCTATTATCACTATTCATTATGAGTTGAGCATTAATAACACCATGCACCTCGAGTATTTGAAATTGTGTGAAGATTTTTAAAAGGGAAACTCAATAAAGCAAGGAGCGTGTACTCACACAATATATAATAAATGAACATAAAGGATATGAAGAGAAATATGATATAACATGTGATAAATAAATATAATGGAAATGAATAGCAGCATGGAAGACGTGTGAATATTTTAAATAAAGAAATTTAATTTAATAAAATATTTTATGTTATATAAAATATGAAGTATTTTACATTTTAACATAAATTATATTTTTTAATAATAAAATTAAAAAAAAAATTTAGTAGAGCGATTTAATGATAATTTATGTACTGGATTTAGGGGATTTGCGTTTAATTCAAGAAATTGTGTAGAAGATAATTTATATACAGAATTTAGGGGATTTGAGTTTAATTCAATAAATTTGAATAAGATATGTCTTGACATAGAATTAGTTAAATATTCATTTTTAAGAAAATTTGGTGACGACAGTCAAAATATATTTTTAAAATTTATGAATAACAATTTTAATAAATTAATAGAATAAATTAATATATTTAATTAATTTTTTTTATTTTTAACTAAAAAAATTAAACTAACAATTTTAATAAATTAATAGAATAAATTAATATATTTAATTTAATTTTTTATTTTTTTAATTAAAAAACTTAAACTATAAATGTTAAACAGAAAACTAATTAAATATTCAACTACCATCCATTAAAATAATATCTTAAATTAATTTTTAATAATAAATAGTTTTAGGTTAAAGATTCTACTAAATGAAGATTCTTTTTGGGAATATTTACCTGAAATCGGGTTAGAAATTATTGGATTAGTAAATTTAAGTGATTATTTCTGTAGAATCCGAGTGCCCTAGCATGCTGAATCCATTTCTACATTAAAAAATGAATTCTAAACAATAAAAAATAATGATTCGTGTAAATTTATATCACCTTGTGATTCTGGTAAAAAAATCCATTTAATAAAACAACTAGACAACTCCTATATATTTATATAATGATTAAATCAATTAAAAAGTTGATAAGGTTGACACCCTAAACTCCATACATTTCAAAGGTAATATATATTTATTCTTTCTAAAATAAAATTGGCCCGAATTAGAAGTTATTCCATAAGAAGAGTTTCTCTCCAAAACTAGATCGAGCCGAAGAGGAAGTATAACGGACTATTGTGATTATAAGCTAAGTTCAAATCCCCAACTAACAGGGCTTCAAGCAAAGGACCGCGCATTTGAGATGGGGTTGGAAATCCCGGAAAACCTGAACAGCCTCCAAATGCGGCGGAATTAAAAGCTGAAGCGGCTATATGCCAGGTGCACAGCCCCAGTATTCCTGTTTTACTATAAAAATAATTGTTAAACTGGTCCGTGAAGATCGAACAGTTTTCTTCTCCTGTGAATGGTGGGGGTTAGTTGGGCTGGAAGACAGGGCTGGAGGGGCACAAGAGATCGCAAGGATTTGGTAGGAAAACACACTAACCGGCATTGCACTGCTCGCATCAACTAAAAAGCCAGCGAGCAGAGAAGCCCAGGGGGGTCAGATCTGGATCCGGCGACAGCGAGTGCCTTGCCGACGTCCTTTTTCGTCTCACAAATTGTGCTGATTCGCTAACTTTAGAGGCAGAAAGTCCGTGGAGGGCCGACAACGAAGGTGGGTTCCTACCAACACACCTTACTAATCTGTCTTTAGCTGGGCCCCCGATGCCATGCCAGATTGATCGAAGTTGGCCTATTTATTCGCCTTCGTTTCCTTCCGGATTCGCTCCACGCTTTGGTAAGAACGAGGAAACGCAGACCCACAAAGGCAGAATACGGACGATTATTGAGACCGGGCTGTGGGGGTCTTCCGGCATTATGATGTACAGGAAGTGTTAGAAGGCAGTTTCGGTTTGTTATTTTTTGGGTTGAAGCTGGTTTTTGGGTGTTTGCTTTGAGATGGCTCAGGACGAGGTGGCCAAATATGCTCACAGTCCTGTGCACAGCGCAGTTGTCCGGAGGGACTACGCGGCCCTTCGCCGAGTTATTTTGGGCCTCCCGAAGCTTGGGAATGCCGGGGAAATCAAGACGGAGGCGGAGTCGATCTTGGAGGAGCAGAGGGCGGAAGCGATTTCTAGTGTTATAGACAGGCGGGATGTGCCCAGTCGCGAGACGGCGCTGCATCTGGCCGTGCGATTGGGGGATGCCCAGGCCGCCGAGATGCTCATGGCTGCGGGCGCGGACTGGAGTCTGCAGAACGAGCAGGGCTGGAGCGCCTTGCAAGAAGCGGTGTGTGCACGGGAAGAGGGGATTGCTATGATCATCATGAGGCATTATCAGCCCCTTGCCTGGGCGAAGTGGTGCCGAAGGCTGCCCAGGGTCGTGGCTGCCATGAAGCGAATGCGGGATTTTTATATGGAAATCACGTTTCATTTTGAGAGCTCTGCGATACCCTTCATTGGCCGCATTGCTCCTTCGGATACTTATAAGATATGGAAAAGAGGGTCCAATTTGAGGGCCGATATGACCCTGGCGGGGTTTGATGGTTTTCGGATTCAGAGATCAGATCAGAGCTTTTTGTTCCTTGGGGATGGGAGTGAGGATGGGAGGGTTGCACCTGGGTCTCTGTGTGTGTTGTACCACAAGGATAAGGAAATCATGAATGCATTGGATAGTGCCGGGGTTCAGCCTTCTGATGTCGAGATTGCGCAGGAAGTTGCTGCGATGTCGCAGACGAATATGTACAGGCCTGGCATTGATGTCACTCAGGCTGAGTTGGTTCCTCAGATCACATGGAGAAGGCAGGAGAAGGCTGAGATGATCGGGCCTTGGAAGGCCAAGGTCTATGATATGCACCATGTGATGCTGAGTGTGAAGTCGAGGCGGGTTCCAGGGGCGATGACGGATGAAGAACTGTTTGCAGCCTCTGCAGGGGATACCTATACTAATGATAATGAGAGATATGAGAATGAGGACGATTATGCAGGGCTGTTGACAGAGGAGGAAAAGAGGCAGTTAGAGAGTGCCTTGAAGATGGATCATTTGGAAATTGGGGATGATGGGATGCCGGAGGATGAGGCATTGGATGTTGGACACCGCCATAGCTGCTATGGGAGGGAGGAATTCTTTCGCAGGGAAGAGAGGCACAACGTGGGCTTGTTATCTGGTGCCCAACATAATGGGGATGTTGAGGCCAGGGGGGTTAAGGAGGTCAAGGAAGAAAAGAAGGGTTGGTTCAGTTGGGGTAAGCGGGGTGCAAAGCAAGAAAACGGAAAGATGGTGCCACCCAGGAGTTCTTTGAGTGTAGATGGCAAAGTTAGTGATCTGCTCGGCGATTCGGTGACAAGGATTCCAAGGAAGGCTGGAAGATATTCACCTGAGCGTGGTAGAAGGTCTGTTGATGCAAGGCCTACTGATTACAGGGTAGATGAATTTAGGAAGGGAAAGGAGACAGATGGTAGGAAGTCAATAAGTATAGAAACCACTCGCAGGCGTAAGGTCGCTGGCAACGATAGCAGCAATGAAAGTGAGTACAAGAAAGGATTAAGGCCAGTCCTGTGGCTCACATCCCAGTTTCCTCTCCAGACTGATGAGCTATTACCACTGCTAGACATTTTGTCGAACAAGGTTAAGGCTATTCGTCGGTTAAGAGAATTGCTTACCACGAAGCTTCCACCTGGAACTTTTCCTGTCAAGGTATGCATCTAGACGCTCTATACTTATTGTTAGAACAGTTTGTTGAAATGTTGGACTGTGGAATTTATTCGATTTTGTACATTAGTGGGGTCTAGATTTTGCTTTGGATGCTAGTTTGACCAATATTTGACCAAATGCTTATAAAGAAGGTATTGCAATTTTACGAAGTAAAGAAAGACTATTAAGAAATGATTTAGCTTTTTCTATGGGATGCCCAATGCTTAGTCTGAAAGAGCCAAAAACCAGGACTTGCTCTTCCTTCTAGAGTTGGGACTTATTTGAAGAAGCTTTGCATACCTATAAGCATAAATTTGAACAGGTCGTACTGCCTAAGCATTGACTGATTGTGGATAGTTGTTGTTCTAGTTGTATAACAATTCCAAGATGCAATGCATTTGCTATATTCAGATTATTTTAAAGGGTATGTGGGGATATGGAAAGGGGTACTGTAGAGAATCAATGAGTATCAATAGGATCACTTCGTAACGAACCAACCATTGTGTTAGTGGGAGGGCCATTACCTTTGTTCAGCCATTACCTTTGTGAACAGTTTCATTGGCAGAATTATAGTATATTGGGGTTTATATGTTATTGCAAAGCAATCCTTATAACATTTGCCATTACCTTTTGTGAACAGTTCCATTGGCAGAATTATGGCATAAGTAAGTCCAAGATGCCATTTATTTTGGAGATAACATGGCTTATAACATTTGCCATTACCTTTTGTGAACAGTTCCATTGGCAGAATTATGGCATAAGTAAGTCCAAGATGCCATTTATTTTGGAGATAACATGGAAAAGGGATAGTTGTTTTAATGGACACGTGGGGATAACATGGGAAAGGGATACTATAGAGTATAGTTGGTAATATATGTTTTATTGTTAATTATACAGATAAGTGCATTGCTAGTGAGCTAGTTTTCTTTGATTATTGTTTACTCTATAGTTGGTAATATATGTTTTATTTTTAATTATGCAGAAGTGCATTGCTAGTGAGCTAGTTTTCTTTTATTATTGTTTATGCAGATAAGTGCATTGCTAGTTAGAACTTCGCTAGTTTTCTTTGATTATTGTTTATGCAGATAAGAGTATTTGATCGTTAGTTTTCTTTGATTAAATCAAGGACCCATAATTTGAAGAAGACCGCAAATTTTTTTGACACTAGCCCAGAAGGCATATCAGGGTGTTATGATGGCATTAATTATTTTTTGCTTGCTGGACTGTTTTTTAACTTGCTTTATGCTGCTAAATGTGGTGGTTTTAGTATTTTGGGAATATAAGAGATATACTTGTCATCACTTATTGGGATGTGTGGATTAATTGTTTACTAGCTTTGGTCCAGTAAATGAAGGGCTTCTAATATTCAATGAAAGACTATTTGGCATAAAGGACAATGACATAGCAAAATTTTTACTTAGCAAGAAGTTTTGTGGGACCTGTTGGTGGCTTTCTTGCTAAGGAATTTTCTACCAGAATCTGTTACGTGACATTTTTAATGATATCCATCGAGATTGTTGATAGTATCTAATTGTACTACCACCTGCTAGTTCAGATACAATATCATTTCCCAACTTGGTAGAACAGGCTTGTAATAGATTTTTGTTTCATGATCTCCAAAGTCTTTTAGTAGTATTGCTGATTTATCAATGTCTTCCTTGACCAGGTTGCTATTCCAGTTGTTCCTACCGTTAGAGTGATTGTCACTTTTACTAAATTTGAAGAACTGCAGCCATCTGAAGAGTTTTCCACCCCACCTTCGAGTCCTGGTAATTTTCAAGATATGAAAGCAAAAGAATATGATGCTGCACGGCAATCTTCAAACTCATGGTTTCAGTGGATCAAAGGTCCATATAGTCGTGGTTCTGCGGTTCCTCTGAGCCAAGAAACTTGCCTAGAAGAATTTCAGGATCCCTTTGTTATTCCGAGTGATTATACATGGACAACTATGGATGCTAAAAAACAACGGACAAAAGAAAAGAAAGTCAGGACCAAAAGGGGAAAACGATCAGTTTAATGGATGTGGCGGAGAACAAAGCCGAGAACTAAATATTAATCGTCCCGCGGGTTGCATGGTAATAGAATGGGCTGTCACTGTTCATGCCGTGGACAATGAAATTAAGAATTTGTTATAAAAGCTTGTGCCCAGATTGAGCATACAGTGTTTAATTGTTGGCATGAAGGAATAGGTCCTTAATGAGAGCACAGCTTTGTCATTATGAATAAACCTTCAAGCCGGTTTCTTCACTGAAATATTCTCATTGCGATTCATTATGCAAGTGTACCTTACACTACACTGGGCAATCGGTCTCATGCCTCTTGGAGGATAGTCAGTATGTCGACAGGATGGATCTTGCTTTGATTTTTGCTAAATTAGTAAGTTTGTATTTGGGCTGACAAGTCTAGGATTCTGGTTGATTCTGACATACAAAGGAGGCATGCAATCCTCGAGCCATGATGTATAGATTTGTGCAGGGGAAAATCTATTTCAATTGATATTGGGCTCCGCAGAAAATGGACTTGTTTCATTGTGCTGTATTCTAATGATAAATGTCATTCTTATTTACAAAGTATTGAGAAAGGTATCTGGCTGGATGTGAATGTGCAATTGAATTTCTCCATGTAGTTCATATGTTTTCGAAAGTTTATTCACCTTTAGTTATGCTGGCACATCCATTCTGCCATGTAGGGGAGTTCTTATTCTGCCATGTAGCCTTTTCACCTCTAAGGTTTATTCGTCATAAGTCTAAGGTTTGTGGAGGAACATTATTTTCTTATTTTGAAGGAAAGTTACATGGTATTTTATTTTTCAGTTGATTGTAGACTTCACTGTTGGTGATGTGCATTGAGCTGCAGATGTATCCCCTTACAACTACATACGTTTTCCTTCCAAGAACTGTGAAGATAAAATGCAAATGCCTACATCTCTATTGACAAGGTCGTTTGCTCTGTTGGATTTGAATAAAATTTCATTATCCTTTTTTTTCTATTTGAATTAATGCTGTATCAATCCTGGGCTCTATGGCTGCCGGGGTTTGAATCATGGACATTAACATGGTGATGCCCTGTCTCAATCACAGGCCGACGGACTGAATTTCATATTGACGTGGTTTGAAAAAGTCCTTTGGCTCTCAAGTCTTAAATGTGCAATCAGGATCGTATATTCTCCTAATTTGAAGTTTGAGTTTAGGATTAATTGTCCTTGGCATAGTTAGGGTTGTTTTGGATGGCTCAGTGATTTTATATTGATTAAATTGGAACGGCTGTCAATGGCAGACAATGTCAAGCACTCAGCTACTGCATGAAATTCAGTCGAGCATTTGTAGTATCAATAATACTAAGCATTTATCTTAGGCTGGCAGGTTTATCTACACAGACCCTATTATAAGTTATAAGTTTAGCCCAGAATTAATGCTGTTAAAAGATGATTAGTTTATACACTGAGAAATCCTGAGGTAGGCAGGAGTGTAATCAACGAGAGAACCAGTCCTCAGGAAATTATAAAGCATAAAATCTAATAACAAGTCCTGTGTCAAACAAAAGGGGCAAACTGTTATCATAATAACAACCTGTCATTTAAGAATGACTTATAACCAAACATCAGCAAAATGAGGGCATTCTATAAAAAAAAATCATCTCCAAAAAGCCTTGTCATCATGATGGTTTTTATGGGAAGTTGGCAGTTATCCCCATAATTCTTATTATTTCCACTTCTCATTTTAACCTAACTGATTACATTGTAGCGTGGGTGATTGGCCAGTGTAATATGAGCTGTAAGATCACATGGATGGTTTTCTTGGACAGTTGGCAGTTATTCCCATAATTCCAATTACTTCCAGTTTTCACCTTCATCTAGCTAACTACATTGTAGCTTACACTTATTATCCCTGCCTTAATTCCAATTACTGCCAGTTTTCACCTTCATCTAGCTAACTACATTGTAGCTTACACTTATTATCCCTGCCTTAGCTGGTGACTTATTGTCCAATTTTATGTTCAATTTTGTTAGCCTATTAACATCTAATTTATTAAGTATTGATTCATTTTAACTTGGAATACATTAAGTATTGAAAAATTTAAATACTTTAGCTGCAAAATGCAGTATGACTTAAGGCTCGAAGTTTGCACTTCATTTGTTTTGAATCCACCGAACATAAAGTTAAGTTTCAATAATTTATTTTTGTTTTATTTGAGTGTCTTTTTGTTAACCAACTCAACATAAAGTTAAACTTCACTAATTTGTTTATCTTTGTTTTATTTTAGCGTTTGTCTTTTTTTGACCCTCTCAACATCAAGTTGAACTTAAGTAATTTGTTAAGCGTTTGTCTTTCCGTTATTTGTTTAGTGTTTGTCTTTTTCTTAATTTAAGAAAATTATTTTATTTTAGTTGAGCTTCAGTAATTTGTTTAGTGTTTGTCTTTCTGTTAATTTGGGAAAATTGTTTTATTTTAGTGTTTGTCTTTTTGTCAATTTGAGAAAAAACACTAGGGGCTGTTCCTTTGTTTTGAGTCCAAGTCACTCACCTCACGCTCGGTCTTGATCTCGTGATGGTGCAGCATGCTTCCTGGGATTGGAATTTTGGTTCATTTGCATGATAATACTTTCCAGTTACCACTAGACACGAGTGACGAATTCCTGTGTAACTCATTATTGTGGAGTCCAATGATTTACTTAACTCTTGTGGTTGGGAGGGGATTCATCAGAAATAAAGTATTCCATTTTGTGCTATGCAATTTTTACCATTAACATAGTGAAGTAGAATTACCATGAAGAATATTTAGAAATCCCATCAAGTAGATTTGTGGGTTTGAGTTAAAGAGAGGATTCAAACCTTTGCACCAAAATCAAAATTGATTCAAACCTTTGCACCAAAATCAAGTTGTGATAAGTCAATTTTCCGGTCTTATGTTCTAATGTTCTTGGCTTTTTATCGTGTAATTCATCTCTCATCTATATTCTTGTTCAGTAACAATTTAACATCTTAGCTATCGTGGCTTGTGGGAAGGAGGCTAATGTAAGGATTCAAATTTTTTCACCAAAACCAAAGTTCCCAAGGTCATTGTGATCTGTATGGTTGTTACATGATCATCTACTTCTTCTGGTTTGCTTTTATATTCCACTTTCAATGCCTAGTTCTACTTTTGAACAATACTAAATATAATAAGAATGAAACTCCATATTCCTCTATTGGTCTAGTATTTAACTTGGCTTGATAGTCATCTAGGGCCAGTGTTAGGGTTTTTGCATGCTTCAACTCTCGATTAGGATTAGGGTTTTGGGCCCTCTAACATCTTCTTCAAAGTCCACACGTGACTAGCTCCACATGTTTGAGTAATGAAAGTTGTTGTGCCATCCACTCGTATCAGAGTGGTCCATTGAGATGATCTTTGTGTTGTTGGAAAGCTCTCAATATGTAGAACAACTTTAAGAGGCTAGAAACTTTGTTTGTGAAGTTGTGATCCCAAAATTGGTTGTTTAAGGGCTCAAACAAGGTCTAAAAACCATGAAATCATTAATAAAGAAGCAAAATTCAAGACACTCATTAAGTGCTTCAAAGAAGATAGCCAAAAATAAAATAAAATTACTTAGTCACCAAGGGTCAAGGAAGAAAATTACTTTATACTAAAAATAAAGAAAATTGCTTTGTCAATAAGTTGTTTCAAAAGAGAGGCCGGGAAGAAAATTTGTTTAGTCACTGATTTTGTTTTGAGTACCATGCCTACATTAATTCAATAACTATCTATTCTTATTATTCTTATCCTTCATTTAAAGTTGAGCATGTCCATATCCATAAATGATTCAGTTTCCAAAGTTGAATTGCTCCTTATGATTTTGTATTGAAATTATGATAGAATATTACATTGTGTTTTATGGAGCCTATTATTCCAAGTCAAATTAAGGAACACATTGATTTACTAAATTGGTGAGACTTAAAAAAAATAGTTCTTCTCGCTTCTTGGACAAATATATAATCTTGCCTCAACTTTACATGAAAAAGGTATCATGTGACAATTTAGTTTTAGAGCAGGAAAGGATCTTATTTGTGAGAACTCTTATATAAAGATATGAACTAGTTAGGGAAGTTGATAAATGTTGTTTATCCGAGTTCTATGTAGTGTATGATTTGTGCACATAGTTACAATTGCACTTAGAAAGGATGGTATGATGCTCACATGGGGGCACTATAAAGTTAGTCTAATCATATGACACTATAAAGTTAGTCTAATCATATGACTACATTGTATGTATGACACCAATGTTATGTTGTATGCCATATGTGGTATGTGCCTTCAATCCAAGTGTATCACAATAAGCTAGATATTGAGCAATGTTAGGTACTTAATAAATGATATTTAACCTTTGCCCTAGTTTGGAGTGCACTTGTATTCTATTTTTCATTGTTTACATCAATTAATAGAGCTGGAAAGTTGTGAAAATACTATATTGAAATACAAATGAAAAGGAAAAATATGTATTTAGCTCAAGTATTTAGCTCCCACATGATATATATGATGACGGTGATCATTGTCCATAAAGATTAATTTTGGTATATGGGTTATAACAAAGAACAAACACATAATTATTAGTTAATTTGTTTTACCAAATTGTTTCTATAATTAAAAAAATGAATTTGTTTTTCAAGCTCACTTCGGGTTTTATTAATTAATGGGTTATGAAGATCCACAATGTTATAGATGTTTTGAAAACGTGATCTAATTTCCTCTATTACCTGTATGTTCCTCTGGCAATACTAGACCCCCAAACTTCATAGCCATATAAGATTACCAGAATAACAAACATGTCAAAGAGGACTTTCTTTTTCTCCAAAAACCAAACTTCATAGCGATATAATATCACTCAAAGAGGACTTTCTTTTTCTCCCAAAACCAAAATTATGCATCTTTACAATTTCTCTCAAAACTAAAGTAGGCTTTACAACCTCTGTTTATTCTCCTTTCAATATGATAATTTCAATTTATCTTATGGTGAAGCTCAACTCCAAGATACTTATACAAATGGACTTCTTCCAAATTTCTATTTCCATTAAAAAAAGTGGGTAAGTGATTTTCCTAGACTTGATGATCATTGTAGCATGCATGAACCTGCCTCCCTTGGCTGTAGGACATCAAATTCAAATTTGTTTTGCCATCTCCAATGCATACTTAAAACAACCCATAAAACCAGCTTGGAGAAGAAAATTATCAATCACCGATACTTAATATGGTAGAATTAATGCAATAATAAGAGCATTTCACATACAACCACATTATCATATACATGCAGCGATGCATGCTCAAGCCTAAGTTCATGCAAAGCATACTGATGCCTACTTAGACTTCCATTAATTTAACATAGACAAACTCCAAGCATGAGTATCTTCATAACCAATGGACATAACACATCTTTAACAAAATGCAACTATATATCTATCTTATTTATCCATTCCCACAAACAAAGTTCTTACGATGATACAATCCCCAAATTACATGTAAACACATTGTTGATGTTTAGAATGTCAAAAAATCTTAACAACAACCTCACGAGGATAAAACTCCCCCTGTGTTTTTAAAGAGGTGGTACTCCTTTGTTATTGCTTAAAATAAATTATGAGAATACAATTTAAAATATATAAAAGGTATATTCACAAAAAAAGGTTCCTGAGAAAAGAACTATGAACTTATTCAAAACTAAAATATAATATCTTTACAATATTATACAGAAATAGAGAAAACATCATGTAAGATTAACACATTCCTCACATCCATCACAATATAAGCAAGATTTGGTCACATTCATAAGACAGAAAGATGTAAGTCTACAATGCAGAGAACTTTAAATGAGTATCACATTTAAAACTTTAAGTCCGAGAAATCATTGAAGTTGTGCCTTGAGATAGTTCTTTGGGTAATTCAAAATAATTGTTTGGTTTTACAATGAAAAGTAAAATTAAATGAATGCATTCGTCCAAACAAAATCAGATGGGGTTCTCGTGGACCTTTAAAAGATAGATCTGGACTAGGGAGAAAATGAGGAAAATGATTCGAAATCAACTATGAGTTTTCAGAGAAAGAAAAAACACAACTAGATGATTTCTAAGTAAGAAGTATAGAAGATGGGAAATTATGAAAGGTATATGCTTAACTTACTGTGATGGAATCTCTCCTTTCTTCATTTGCTTGCTGGTGTGTCTTTAATACTTTCTTTCGCTGGAACTACTTGACCGGTTGCAACTGCTTCTTCTTGATCTGTTTTAGTTATTTTAATTAAAGCGCTCTTTAACCAATTTTCGATATATTCTCTCATTGGTGCCATGGTTATTTCTTATTTCACTTTAATATCAAATAATGAATTTTTTGGATTTTAAAAATCCATTGAGAGTTGATGAAGGGTATCCTCGATGTCATCATTTTATTCATATAATGAAGATCTAACTTAGTAAAACAATTTGTTCCTTGCAATTCGTCCAATAATTCATGAATGACAAAAATATGAAACTTATCTTTAATGGTCATTTTGTTGAGCTGTCTATTATCTAGACACATACACCATGAACCATCCTTTTTTTACCATCGCCACTGGTGAAGAGAAATCACTTTGGCTAGGTTGAATGATGTTGGCCTCTAACATTTCTTGAAGCATACACTCAATCTCACTCTTTTGTGCATATGGGTACCTATAAGGCCTAATGTTAGGTGGCACACTTCCTGGTTACAAATGAATAACATGGTTATGATCTTGAGGAAGTGGAAGACCATTAGGAATTTCTACAAATACCTTGAAATGATTGTCGACAACTTTTTGGAGATCCATTGGAGCAGAAGGTCTAGATGTTTGACCATCTAGTGAGCACATTTGTGCAAGTACACCATGTTGTCCCTTTTTTATTAAGTTTTTCATAATGTTAGAGCTTATAAATTTAGAGGGATTCCCTTGGATACCTTTAAGTTCAATTTCCTTTCCTTTAGAAGAAAATATCATGAAAAGTTCTTGAAACTTAAGTGCCATTATTCACAATGATTGTAACCATTGGACCCCTAATACAACATCAACACCACCCATTTGGACTGTAATAATGGGAATATACAACAAATACTCCCCCATATTGAGCTTAATACTATGGCACTTCCTTGAACAATTTTATGGTACCTCCATCTGCAATGATTACTTGAAACTCTTGTGCTAGAAATACAAAGCAATTGAAAAGTTTTTCTAATTTGCAGTTAATAAAGTTATGTGTACTAAAGAATCACTCAATGATGTTACCTTTTTCCTTTTTGATATACCCTTCCATCTTGACGGTTTGTGAAGTATTAATGCTAGCGAATGCATGGAAATATATGGTTGGAGTACTCTCTTTTAGTTCTATATCCTCCGATGGTTCCAATTCTCTTTCTTCTTCTTCTTCACAGTCTATGTAGAATAATTTCTTTTCACTGCATTTATGCCCCTTATTGTACTTTTTGTCACAATTGAAACACATTCCCTTTTCTCTTCTTTCATCCATTTTTTGAGGTGTCAACCTCAGAGGTTGAGTGAGGCTAGATGAAGGAACATGGTTCTCTCTATAATTTTTAGTGCCCACTCTTTTAGTAACCATATTTTTACCTTCACCTTTCCTTTCCACACTGAAAGCATGCTCTAGGGATTTGGATTTGAATAGACACACCTCATGTTGAATGCTCTCCTTTAGAGTGCCCATAAAGAGGTCTAACAAATTATCTTCTAGAATGTTCTTTACCTTGAGGCTTAGTCTTTTGAATTGATGAATGTGCTATGTAATTGGAACTCTTTGTCAAATATTTATCAATTGACTAAAGAATGTGTTTCTCATAATATCCCCATAATGTGCTATCAATTCATCCATAAAGATGGACATATAATATTTTTTTCGTTCACAAAGCCATTGATACCAAACAAATTGATCATTTTCTAATTACAAGGATACAAAAGTTACCTTTTATATGTTGACACTTGGTGTAGATCAAATAATTGCTCTATCTGAATATCAATGTTCTAGGATCTTTACCATCAAACTTTGTCATATTGATCTTGGGAATTAAGTAGTTCCTTGGTGCTGAGTTGAATCCCCGATGATGTAGATATTTGAATGATGAATGATCATGATTTTTATATTCAATATTTGTGCTCCCTAATTGTGTTGAAATATTCCCCATATCCGAATGAGGTTCAACACTTTTTTTCTTCTTATTTCATGATTTTCTTGCATCTTGATATCTCCTTTACGTAATCTCTCATATAGGGTATGTAAGATGGAATTTTTTAATTGTTCCATCCTTCAATCCATCAAATTTCCCATTTTATCTTCCATTTCCATTTTAAATATTCCCCGGGAATTTGAGAATTCCACAAGTTTCAACATACTACCACTCATTTCATCAACTTGTTTCTTCAATTGGGATACTCTGTTTTCAAAGTCTTCACTTTCTTTAGATGTCATGTGTGAGTTATCTGGAGGTTTAACGAAAGTATAAATTCTTGAATTACTTCTTTTCATCAGAGAAAATATTAATACTCATGTTTTTTCTCTTTATCACAATTTTTAAATCTCCAAAAATAGATCTTCCAAACAAAAGTTATGCCAACTGTAAGTTACGTATCTTTAAAATCCTAATTTAGAGATTGTCTTGCTAGCTAAAATTTTTCTTCATGTATCTATGAAATTTCGACCCTTCTGAGTCTAAAATTTTGGTCTATAGTACTCTAATTTTTCTTCTCTTCAATTCCATAGGTCTGACCAAAATTTGATATGCCAAGTGAAAGTCATGGTAACTTTATCAAAATTTGTTGATTTTTGGCCCTTTTTAGAGAATTAACTTGTATGGAATGCCATGTGTCCAATATTTGAGATCTGTTTTTAAATTTTTTACCTGAATTACTATGGTTTATTTTATTTCTAAATAAACTCATGGAACTCAATACAGACTTTCTTAGATTTAGATGTCAGTTCTACCAAGAACAACTATTTGAGACTAATTTTAGGATTAGCCAAAAACCTTACTTTACATAACCTTTATTTATGAATTATAGTGTTTAGAACTCAACATTTATACCAAAGATAATTTGACACGTCTCCTCGGATTACTGAAAATTTATCTATATGAAACATAACTGAAAAAAATTATAGTGAAAATTTCAAGATGACTCGTTTGAGACTAATTTCAGGATTTGTCACAAACCCTAACTTCCGCAAGTTATATATCATATATTATAATGATAAAAAACCCAAAATGTTTTAAAAAAGTATTTAGATATGTCTCCTTAGGATCCTGAAATTGCATAGTTTAAAATTTAGCCAATTTTTTTTTATAGTTAAATGACAAGATGACCCATTCGAAGGAGTAAAACCCTAGGATCAAATTCTCTAAAACCAAATCTTATACACCAAACAACCAAAATAGTATAAAAGAGAGAGAAAAGTAAATCCACACCTTGAATAATAGAGAATAATTAATGTAAAACCTCTTTGAGGGGGAACCTCCTTTTACAATAGAAAAATGTACAAGATGAGATTATTCTAAAAGTAGGTCTCCTTTGTATATATATTGAAGACCAAGTGTACAATTACAATTAAAGGGTCTAGCTGATAATACTAATACAACAAATCAATACATAGAGATTTACATGGGGATTTTTCTAGGGGATTAACATTGGGACAATCCAAAAAATAGAGAAGCACTTGGGCTTAAGATGTTTAAGGAGATGGAAGAGGAAAATGGTCAGGATCAAACAAAATTTGAAGGACACAAAAGATAGAAAAAAGAGCTACAAAGAAAAAGGCAGGGTATCTAAATAATTTTAAGTGGGAGAGCAAGTTTTTTTGAAAGTGAAGGCCAAGAAGAGTTCACTAAAGTTGGGAAGATGCACTAAGCTAGTAGCTAGAATTCGTGGACCATTTGAAATAATCGATATGATAGGATGATTTACATACATTCTTGCATTTCCTGCTTCCATGAAAGTGAATAATTTGTTTTTTGTGTCTTTATTAAAAAAAATATGTGTATGATTCAAACCATGTGATTGATTGGACTTTGATTTAGGTGGAGCTCCAAGGAGACTTTTAGGTGCAACTAGTGTGTATAATGGACAAGAAAGTCAAGGTGCTCTAGAACAAAGCCATTGGTTAGGTAAAGGTCCAATAGACCTATGACATACCTAATGACAGACGTGGGAGCTGGAAGATTCCATGCGAGATGCATACCCATATGTGTATATATTATGCATATATGGGGATGCACATTGAGGATAATGAAAATTTCAGGGGGAGGGGAATGTAATGCCCTAGTTTGGACCGCTATAGTTGTAATGTAAATATGTATATGCGATGAAGGATGAGAGATGAACAATACAACCAAGGGCCAAGTATTATAAATATTGTATATCAAAATTATTAATAAAAATACATCACCTGATGCATATGAGGGGAATGCAAACAATGGGGGGAGGGGGGAGGGGGGAAGGGATATGATTCCATGAGAGATGAATGAAATGGGGATTAAGGAGGGATGTAATACCCCTATTTTGAGTTCCCATATTAATAATGTATTTTTTTTATATGATGAAAACCTGAAGTGTTCGAACAATTAAAAGAGGCCAGAGTGCCTAGGAAATGTAATGATTTTATCGTTATTAATAATAAAATACATCGTTGGCTGCAATATGGACAAGGACACGAGTTATAGGAAGCTATGATTCCACGAGAGAGGGGGGAAGTTGAGGGGCTAAGACTTTACATTTTAAAATTATTTTTATTTTACCCACCTTGGAATTTTGAAGAGAAAGAGGGGGTTATGTGAGCTTCTTGGGGGAAGGCCACATTATGATTTTGATATTTAATCCATGTTCTTGATTGTCTTGGGGGTTCGCCATTTATTCTCACTCAGAATTCGTTTCTATATTTTTTCCCTCTAATGGACTCTTTTGCTCATTCTTGGTTTTGCATGGGGAAGGGAAAATGGATTGCTGAAGGAAAGAAACCATGGTTGGATGGTTGTAATTAATTACTGATTATCCCAGAAAGGGAGGGATGTTTGTGGGCATGAGAATAATGACAGTTGAGAGAAAAATTTCCACAATTGATAATCCTGAGAGTTTACAACATTGATATTTCCTGACCAGAAGAACTGGAGTTGGAAGAGGTGGACAACCTAAGGGACTGTGTCATAGTGAAAGGGGTTCATTCTCTTTAGGTGGTGTGGGATGAATGGAAAGAGAGCTAGTAAATTGGATTTGTTGTGTGTGTGTGAAACATGTGAGAGAATGATTGCTAACTGGTTTGGGAAGTTGAGTGTTGATCTGAGATCCGTCCTTGTGAATTCATAGCCCTGGCTCAGGGGTGACCTACTGTTGAGACTTGGAACAACAATGTCTATGGTTGGGTGGAACGTCGTTGGTCTGCAGTGAGTTGGTGATTGGTTTTGTTAAAGATAAGTGCTCCCTGTCATGGTTTTCTCTGCTTGTATATTTCCATTGTGTATTAAGTATTTTCTCTGAGATATGTATTTATAATGTGTCTGCTTGCTAGTTATTGTTGTGCATGGAATATGGCTCATTTCTTTTATAGTATCATGAATTTTGATTATTGAATGTGTTTCTTTCATGCTTCTCTATTAATTAATTGGTATCAAAATTTCGAATCAATCCAAGAGGGAGAATTGAGAGGTACCTAGGCAGTGGGTACAACTCAGATCAGAGCATAGAGCAAATCATTTTTGGGTTTGCTGATCTGGGTATGTCACTAAGTGGTATCAGAGTTGTTGTTTTACAACATTGAGCCTTTGAAGGGGCTTTCTACATGCTAGGACAAAAATTTGTTGGAGGCATATTTTTCTTTTGAATGAAATTAATGGCTATGGGACAACGATGGAGTGGGCGTTTTTGTGGTTTAAAATTTTCTCTTCAACCATCGAAACCATGCTCAAGCGATTTTTCATGGCTCTAGCTTTCCATCGAGGCCTCACTTGCTCGATTTGGGCATCATAATTGACAATTCTTCCTCTTGGAGTAAAAATGCACAACAACCATCGATCTGATCCTCGCGTGGATCTAGAGTCATTGATTTGTAACGGTGTTACCTTTTCTTTATCCCACATGCATGGGGAAGATTTCAAGTGAAAAATTTATAAGAAATAGGGAACCCTTTATCACTTGTGTGTGAAGTAGAGAGAGCCACAAAACCCTATGGAGCCTGCACAATGTAAAATTTTGGCCCAGTGGACCGGATCGGATGGAGGTCGATAGTTGGATGAAAGCTTGAATGTAGAAGCCTGGTGGGCCAGTGCCCCGATGGGACAATGGATCATACCGGAGCCAATTGAAAACTATTATGTGGGAACTTGTGTGGATAATCCTGGTAGGCCGGTGTTCTAGTGGACTGGATCAGAGCAGATTAGCGGGAGTATATGGAAGCTTAAGTGTGGTGAGATGATGGGTCAGTGGATCAGACTAGATCTGTTTGGTAAGGTTTATATGAGAAGCGTGTGCGGTGGTTGATGGGCTGGTGGACCGGACCAGACCAAATATGATAGAATGGGGTTGTGTAGAGGCTCGTGCTGGGCATCCCGGTACTCTGATGGGATAGTGGTCTGGTGGTCGAACCATACCATAGTCGAGAACAAGAGAGTATGGGGGTTGAGCATGGTGGGCCAATGGCCCAATGGACCAAGATCAAAGACGTAGAAGGGAAAGGAAAAAAGGAAGTAGTCCCCAGTGACTGGTGGACCAGTGACCGATTCCACATTAGTGCCGTGTCACAATCACATCAATTCCATGTCAACAAATTGCCATGTAGGCAATACTGTCCTTCAGTATATAAAAAAAAAAAAACCAAGCCTGGGGCCATTTTCTTATTTTGGCCATAACTGGAGCATATTAAGTTAGATTGAAATGGAAATTATTGGTTTTGTCTACATAGATATCTACAAAAGTGCCAGAGAGGGCCAATATCCATTTATGCGTGGATTTGTTAGAAATTGAAAAATAGTGGGTTTTAAAGATCTGGGTCCAGATCATTGGCAGAGATCCAGATTAAGTTGAAATTCTTAGAGAGAATCTAGAAAGAAGACATGGAAATAATCCATGAAGAAATTGAATAAATTCTAAGGGGATTTGAATGGGGATATGCCAAAATCCACTATTCTGGACCAATTTTTGAGATTTTCATAGGAGAAAAAGTGACCCTAGATCACAAAACTCAAAAATTTTATGTACTTGACATTTTATACACTAAAAAAACAAGTTTGGTTTAGTGAAATTTTTCCAGAAGTGTCCAGATTGAGAGATAGTTGGTTTAGCTAAAAATTCTAAGTTTGTAAAAATGAGTAAGAAATGACAAAATTGTCATTTCCAGATTGCTGTAGTTTTTGACTGGAGCATCAGATTGAAAATATGAGAGTTGTTATGAATTCCTTGACATTATTATTATCTATGTATGATACAAAATTTTCTCTAGTTCTCAAGACATATTTTCTTTTGTAGTTGACAAAGGTTGGCCTTTCAATAAAATTACACCAATGGAGAAAATGCACAAATGGGATGAAAGCCGTTTTTTCAGGAAGCCATAACTTTCATCTCAGAGATCATATTGGGGCATAAGAATAGTCATTCGAAAGATTATTTAGAGGAGAATAACTTGGAATTATTATAGTTTGGCGAATTATGATATAATTCTTCATGAACTAAGCATAAAAAGGACCTGTAACATTACTTGACAAAAAATTCTAAATATGCATAATTCTAACAAAAATGGTTGCTTGCACATTTTTCTGAATTAGGAGATACAAAAATATCATTTCAAGCTAATAATGCATATTTGGGACATGGAGGAAGGAGAGGGATCCTTTAGTCATGGGAGAGAAGCCAAAGGTCAAAATATCAGTGCTAGTAATGCAAAGACATAATCAAATGGACACAAGAGCAGAGTGGAGGCAGGAAAATTAATAGAGACTGTGAGAAGCTTGAGAATAGAAGTGCAGAGTTACAAAGAAGACAATGAGAAGATTATGAGAGAAAAAAATAAAATAAATGTTCAAATGATGCAAATCCTAAATCAATTGTAGAGGAAAACAAAGAATGGATCAAACTCGAGACATAAAGAAGAAGGAAAACATCATGAAATAAAAGATAACTATAGAAGAGATGTTCATTCAAGAAGTGCTAGTTCAGGCCGACGGACAATTTCATATTGACGTGGTTTGAAAAAGTCCTTTGGCTCTCAAGTCTTCAATGTGCAATCAGGATCATATATTCTCCTAATTTGAAGTTTGAGTTTAGGATTAATTGTCCTTGGCATAGTTAGGGTTGTTTTGGATAGCTCAGTGATTTTATATTGATTAAATTGGAACGGCTGTCAATGGCAGACAATGTCAAGCACTCAGCTACTGCATGAAATTCAGTCGAGCATTTGTAGTATCAATAATACTAAGCATTTATCTTAGGCTGGCTGGTTTATCTACACAGACCCTATTATAAGTTATAACTTTAGCCCATAATTAATGCTGATAAAAGATGATTAGTTTATACACTGAGAAATCCTGAGGTAGGCAGGAGTGTAATCAACGAGAGAACCAGTCCTCAAGAAATGATAAAGCATAAAATCTAATAACAAGTCCTGTGTCAAACAAAAGGGGCAAACTGTTATCATAATAACAACCTGTCATTTTGCAAGATACCAGATATATAAAATATGCAGAACAGAAACGAAATGCTAGAAATGACAGAATAACAGTAAAATATCCAGCATAATCTTCACAATACACAGAAATGATATACGAAATAGCAACATAAATAACACTTTGAATCAGATAGCAATGTTCACATGCCTCTTCGAGGGGGCAACCTCCAATCGAGCAGCGCTCTGTTACAATAATATCCAAGCTAGGGTTCTCATACCCTCGACTCCTATTTATACTAAAAAGAAGCATCTAGAGGAAGATCCTTCTAGAAGCGGAAGCTTCTATTAGGTC